>JAUPMG010000017.1:5331954-5359196 GCA_031762675.1 Pachysandra terminalis
GCCCAAAAAATACCTCTGTTCTGCGTTTTCTGAGAAAACCAGAACCACAAGACATGATCATACATTCTAAATACTTCATAAAATAATTTCAAATCATACTTTACAATCACCATTTAACATCTAGAATTCGAAATCAACTTATTTATATGTTTCAGTGATCTATAACACATGCTTTCAGATATATAATAATTTCTGCAATTTTCTAAAAACAGAATTCAAGAACCAAAAATATGAAATCAGTAAAAACAGAAAATGTACTTTACTTGGATTCGAGATAAATGATTACAAAGAATGATAATAAAGTCTTCTAGCTTAGATTCCCTCTCCTTCTTCCTTCTTCTTCTACAAGTTCCCAACACAATAACTCAGATTTCCTTCTCAAATTAACTCTCTTAACTCTTTCTCTCCCTCTCAAACCCTTTCTCTAATGATCGACCACAACAAAGAAGGAGAAGTATAGGGAGCAACTCCCTAACTTCCCTCCCAAACAACCCACGAATTGGCCACCTCAAGGGCCATGTATGGCATAACCAGTTCAACGCACAGATTGTGCGTTGGACCAATTCAAAACAGTTCAATATATACATACATATCACTCTAGCCCCATATTCCTATATAATTATACTAAAGCCCCAAACATTAAAATTAAATTAAAATCTCTCCCCTTATGTTACATTAAACATATAACTATATAATAATAAATTCAGAAATTAAATAAATAAAATGACAAAAATTAATTTAAAGAGTTTAGGTCACTACATCTTGTTACCTATTTCGCCGGCAATTGTTTGGCTTTTCACAACAGTCTAACATCATTGAAGGATTCGTAGAAGACATGGGGTTCTTGTTGAATGAGAGAGAGAGAGTGAGAGAGAGAGAGAGAGAGAGAGAGTATTTGACTAATTTAAAAGTGTAAAAAGAAATAAAAACAATGACTTTTATCAAAAAAAATATATATAACTCTTCTCATTTAACAAAAACACAAGTGTTTTAAACTTAATGTCAAAAGCATCATTGAATTAGACCTTATACCAAAAATACCCTTTATGAATAAGTATTTTCTTACCCATATCCCTCACTTCAACAACCCAAACATTTCCCTCTTTCTCTTCAAGTCAAAACCCTTATTTCACCTTCTTCTTCTTCTTCTCATTTTTGCTGATTCTAGTTATTGGGATATGTTTTGAATATCAGTCCTTTTAATACATTTTTTGGTTCTGGTAACATACATAGCTACAAAAAAAAAAAAAAAAAAAACACGCAGACCCCTCCCAACAAATTTTGCTTCTCTTGCCCCGTTACCCCGTCGCACGTCGCTGTTGTTGTTGCTTCCCTCTCCTTCCCGTTGCCATGCCCCTGCTGCACAACCTGCATCTCCGCTCGAACCCATCCTCCCTGTGTATCTTCTCCACCGTCCTCCACGCTTATCTTAGCACCTACACCTCCAACCGACCACCACTCAACCTCCCTTCAAACCCCTCCAAAAACCCACCAAAAAACTCATGTTCTCAACCATCAAGACCCTTTCATAATCCTACAAAATCTCTAAAAAAAAAAAAATCAAAGGATGATCATACGCAGTTTGAAGAATATATAAAATTGGGATTCGATTATAAGCGGTTTAAAAAACACTAGTTCACAAACAAGGATGATCTTACATAGTGAAGTTTCTGGATTCTGTTGAAATCACCCGGAGGAAAATAGCGTGGAAGATTCTGACTTATTGGATTTCGTTGAAATCATCCGTGGGAAAACATAGTGAATGATTCTGACTTACTGGATTTCTTTGAAATCATCCGGGGGAAAACAGAGTAGATGAACTAGACATACTGGATTCCATTGAAATCATAATCATCCATTCTGTTTTCCCCCAGATGATTTCAAGGGAATCCAATACGTCTAGTTCATCCACTTTGTTTTCCACCAGATGATTTCAAAGGAATCCAGTAAGTCAGAATCATCCACTTTGTTTTTCTACGGATGATTTCAAAGGAATCCAGTAAGTCAGAATCATCCACTTTGTTTTTCCACGGATGATTTCAACGGAATCCAATAAGTCAGAATCATCCACTCTGTTTTCCCCCGAATGATTTCAACGGAATCCAGAAACTTCAAACTGCGTAAGATCATCATTTATTTGTAAACTAGTGTCATTTAAACCACTTATGGAACTTATAAACGAATCCCAATTTTATACATTCTTCAAATGCGTAAGATCATCCTTTGTTTGATGGTTGGGAACATGAGTTTTTGGTGGGTTTTCGGAGGGGTTTTGAAGGGAGATGGGGTGGTGGTTGGTTGGAGGTGTAGGTGCTATGAAGAGAGTGGAGGACGGTGGAGAAGATACACATAATCAACCAAAATGGTCGGGTGGAGATGCAGGTTGTGCTGCAGGGGCAGGGCAGTGGGAAAGAGAGGGAAGCAACAGGAATAACGGCGTGCGACGGGGTAGCAGGACAGGAGAAGCAAAAATCGTCGAGAGGGGTTTGTGCGTTTTTTGTGTTTGTGTCTGTTACCGGAAACAAAAAATGTATTATAAAAGGACTGATATTCAAAACATATTCCAATAATTAGAATCAGCAAAAATGAGAAGAAGAAGATGAAGAAGGTGAAATAAGGGTTTTGACTTGAAGAGAAAAAGAGAAATGTTTGGGTCGTTGAAGTGAGGATATGGGTTAGAAAAAGGCTTAGCCATAAAGAGTATTTTTGGTATAAAGTCTAATTCAGTGATGCTTTTAACATTAAGTTTAAAACACTCATGTTTTTGTTAAATGAGAAGAGTTATATATATTTTTTGCTAAAAGCCTTGAAAAAAATTAGTTAACTTGAATTTAACTAAAGTTAATTGTATTTTTTTAAGCGACGACATGGTAGTTGGTACTTTTTCTTCGGAGAAAAAAGTGCTACAAAGGGTTTTAAGTGTTACAGAGAATCCGCTTCAACAAATTTTACGGGGAAGGTCACCCTGTTAAAACGCTAACAGGGTCGGCCTTATGATGTGAGACACCTCGAGGGGAAAAAATACCTTTATTTTTACCCCTCAGACTCCACCAAAACAGCACCCGAAGAGCAAAATTACATTTTTGCCTCTCCGGGGTGTCTCACATCAGAGGGCTGATCTTGTTAACGTCTTAACAGAGGATCCCGATCCAATTTTTACCTCTGCTTATTGACACGTGGCAAAACTAAGCATAAGGGAGCAGATCCTCTGTTAGATAGCTAACAGGGACCGCCTCTCTGATGTGAGACAGTCCCGAGGGCAAAATAGTATTTTCACTTCTCGAGCCGCATCTTAAAAGTAAAAATACCATTTCACCCCTCGGGACGGTCTCCCATCACATGCCGAGCCTAACAATCCGACCCTTAATGAAACGTTCAAACGGATCAGTATTTTGGGGATTCAAAAAACTCGGACCCTTTAAAACGAAGGAAGTTATAGAGAAGTATGGGAAGGGCCTCAAAGGAACACTTCAGTAGAGCTCTGAGTTCGCATCTGAACACCATCCATGAGACTTTTCAGGTTAAACCCATTTCGGAACCCACCTAATCTATCATATCCATGTCGTTTAAATCGATTTTTTCTGCTCATATTTTAATTTTGTTTGGAATTTTGATTGGTAATCGTGTTAGAATTGTTTCTGATTCGTTTTTCTCCATTCATAGTTGTTCGATCAACCACTTTCTTCTTCTTCTGTTGAGAAAGTCAGTTGGGAGGAGGTGGTAAAAATGGGGGAGCAAGTATCAAAACAAGCAACGATAGGTACTATTCTATGTTTCTGTGATGTGAGGTCTTTGTTCAATTTCATTATTTTATGGTTTGTTGATTTTTTTTTTTTACTTTCTGTTGAATGCTCTAATATGAATTTGTTCAACTGGGCATTTTTGAATTTTGATGTTTTAAGTTTTCTGTTTCATGTTGAATCCTCCAAATACATCCGACAAAAAGATTTCCTTTTCTTTTGGGGTTATATTTCCTGGGACATGTGTACTGCCCACATGGGGTTGTATTGAGCTATTTTGAAAAGCATGACATGTTCTATACGAACATTAGATATATGGTCACTGGATATCTTAGTGTCAACATGTACCTGAAGTTATGAGAATGTAATTTGCATTTTTTTTAATTTAATTTTTTATTTTTTAAATATTGAGTGAAGCAGTATGGATTTGTTCTTGCTTGGAATTCCTTTTTGAAAATGTGCCATTCTTATTACATTTTTAATTAATTTACAGAAAAAAAGTAACGGAAACAAATCTTTTACAGATTCAAGGGAGTGGCAACTTCTGCCTTATTGCAGTGAGAAAATGTCCTAGCCATCATGCATAAATAATTCCTGACAATGTTCTAGATGCTAGATCAGTATTTGGATCCATGTCTGTTTATTTAGTTTCCTTGTCTTATAACTGATTCTTGCTATTGGAAGAAGTCAAGTGGGCCTTCAATATTGGTTAGCTAATGATATCATAGTGTTAAGTATCGGCCTATCCTTAGTCGGATTGATACAACTCGAGATCGGCTTGGGACGAGTCACGATTCCAAGTCGATCCCCGAAAATTGCTAAAGTTCTCAAACTCGGTCTGAAACTGAGTTAGATTGTCCAATCCAGACGATCTGACTCGCTTTTGGATGAGTCAGATCGGACGATCCAATATGGATCGTCCGACACCCCTAAAAAATTTTATGATTGAAACAAAAAAATGGACCATGTTTGGATTGGCCGATCCCCATTCTGATACTGAGTTAAACACTATGAATGATATGCTGAATTCAATTTAAAAAAAGGCCTCGGATTCATACTTTATATTCTTATCAGCTGGACTTTATTTGTTTCTCTCTCTCTCTCTCTCTCTCTCTCTCTCTCTCTCTCTCTAACAACAATTACAGCAATAATAATGCCATTTTTCAACTAGTTAGGGTTGAGACTGGATTTTTTCCCCTAGTCTCCTTTATTATCTTATAAAATATGTAGATATCTCTCTGTTGGTGTTAATTTTACCAATTTTTATGTTTTACATTCTATTAGTATGTAAGTTCTTCCATCTTTGTGATTGATCAGTGTGATCTGATGTCTTTCTCACATAGCTCCACACTGCAACATTGGCACTGCTATAAATTTTGCCTATTAATGATTGCAGCAAAAAAATTCCTGACCAAAGAAGAAGTGCACGAGTATGAATTAAATCATTACTTGTTAGTTCGGATATTTATGATTTGTATATTGATGAAGATACATCCATGTGCTTATTTCTAGTGCAGCACTTGGTTAAGAAACAAAATATGCATGCACACACATGTACACACCCAAGCACGTACAAGATTACTGAATTTTGTCCGTGTCGTATTGGTTGAAGACTGGTTCCTGAAAACCATAAATGATAATATGGCAGAGCTATCCAAAATATACTTGGCATGCCTATCATTGTTTCCCCATGTGAGAAGGAGAGACAATGGTCCTTTTTTTTTGCTGGTTTTCCCTTCATTTGAATTATTTCCACATTGAAAGGGGGAACTTGTGAAGTGATTTTCTCATCCCTCTTTTGCTGTGTGGTTTGTGGGGTTGCAGTTTCAAATTTTCTGTGGATGCCCGATCTATTTATCCTGCTGTATTTTTTGGTCTTTTTGATTCTTATGCTTGATACTTTTAAATAGAGAAGATGATGAGTATTTGTCCAACTTATTGTGTGCATGTGGTTGTTTTCAAGTTATTTATTGTGCTTTTTGGTTGTCTATGCAGTTGGTATGCTGTGGACTGGTGAAGCACCAGATGCGAAAGAGGTAGAGGAGAACATGGGGGTATATTTCAATGTACTTCAGGGGTTTCTTTTGCTTTCCCATGGGAGTATGGTAGGTGCAGGACCTACACTTTCATCTAGTATCCATGCGTGTGCAAAGCAAGTTGTTGATTGCAGTTTTTCATTATGGAAAGAGGCTTTATCCTGTTATGGTAATTTCTCTCGCTATTAAAGTTTGGAAAAAGAATCGTTATTGTGGTTTGACTTTGTTATCTCGCATTGTCATATCTTGCTTTAGGAGGTTGAAATTGAGATTTCATGTTCTGAAATCAGCTTTTTATCTTATTACACTACATATCATCAAAATCTGAAAAAAAAGTATTTTGATGATCTTTGAGCATTGTGAATATTATGTGTGTACCGTGCTTGTCTTTTTGTTCTTCGGAGGTTTGAATTTTACCTAAATCTGGAAGAAGGGTTAAAAAAGGAAATTAGTCCCCAAGTCTATTGTCCCCATTTGCCATGTTGGATGATTGAGTTCTGCTTTTTAGTTGTTGCTTATGATTGCTTATTAATAGAATATCAGGTTTATATCAACTGTAGCACCTCCTTGAAATTGTGTTAGTTTTGTGAAGAGTATCTGCTTTTCTCTATCCAAGATGGTAGGGAATTCTACTCAAGTTGTAAACTGTTAGAAGATATCTTGAGATTCTTGATGTGCTTTTTTCATGTCTGATATTATTGCTGTTCATCTCCCTGAAACATATGGTAATCTCTTTTCTTGACACTGAAGATGAATGTTATGTGAGGAATTAGACATGCTAAGTGTCAAGCTCATAAAATGAAGACTATAACATTAATGATGTCTTTCCTTCTTCCCTGTATTCTGTAGAAATGATAACAACGACAACCATGTCGCAACAGCTAGAGCAATTGCTATTACACTATAGTAGCAGTTGCCATTAGTGGTACATATTAGATGAATGTTTAGGATGGATTTATCTTCATCATTCTCTATTTTTGAATTGAATCAATGGTAGGAAAGACCGAGTAAGAAGTAGTCAGGTCTTTGCTGTGATATAGCACCTGGATGATTGTTTTCGGTAATGACTTTTTGCTAGCGCCCAATATGAAGGTAGTTCCAAAACATTACTATAATGCTTTTGAGAAGTGTACTACTGCAACCTTCACTATTTTTATCCCCAACTTCGACCAATTAGTCTTACTGGTGATGTTTACCACATCAATGCTAAGGTTCTACCACCCAAACGGATGAAGGTCATAGGGTTTGTGACTCCACCCCTTATAGTACATTCGTTCAAGTAATAAAAATTCAAGATTGTGTCCTTGGCCAGGGGATGTGTTGACCCTTTTTTGTGATTAAGGATTCTAGGGATTTATTGCAAAACTGGCATTGAAAAAGCTTGTCATCATGGTTCAAAACTCTCTTTCGAGGTTTAGTTTACTCCTTCAAAACAAGAAAATGCTTCGGAAACGGGCTGGAAACGAATGGGTATGTGATGTTGTGCACCAAAACTTATGGAAACTTTAGTCAGAACTTACTTACACTTAAATATAAGCTTCAAAAGTGATAAATGGATGTATGAAATGCCTATACAAACACTCATCATATTAAATAAAAGCCAAATCATCATTACAAATACAAATACAATTTTATCTAAACTAAACTGTATGATCAAAATTACTAATACTAGGTCATAAGGCCTCAACATGTGATATAAATTATCCGATACAAAAGACAATTATTTAAGCTAAAACATGCTACACATCCCACTTATGGATAATAACAATCAACCCACTATTGAGTATTGAGCAGGTTGGAATCGCTTGTATTTGCCTAATATTCACCAAGGGGCATGTTATGCAATCACCGGATATGGCTATAATATTCAAACCAACTTATGTAGTTAGCAAAACTCTTCCCCATAAGCAAATAAAAAGCTGATATGACATAAGGTTCTTCCCTGTTTGGTTAGAGTTTTCCCCATGGATGGGGTTCTCGTGACGTCTTAGTCTTCTTTAACACCATATCATCAGCTTTTTTGGATATCTTTTCTAATACCTTTTAATTGTTGCTTGACAGTTGGACACTGCAATCACAATAATGAGTATGTGGTCCTGTATTCATGACCATAAGAAGATGATGGCTATGAATCATATTCTAAATCATGACCAAATGAACACAAACCATATCTTGACTCACAATCACATAAAGATGGTGACTATTGCGATAATCTGCAAATTATATTCCGACTCGTAAACGTATGAAATGAGGATCCATGGCCATAATCACTAGCTCTAGCATAGTCATGCCAAAAAGGCTGGCATTAATCATGGCGACCCTTTGGAGAATGACATTCATGCCATTTAGAGGTGAAAGGGCCTTATGGTAGTCCATATAACCTCAATGCCTATTATGCTAAGAAGGTTGTTATTTCTCTGAAAGCACCAACGTAGAACACTGTAGGTCCATATTTTGAGTGGAATAATCAAAGTATGGCTACTCAATGAAGGCAATTCCATTGGATTCTCCAATGTATTGTGAAGCACAACCAACATACCCCCATCATTATCGCCTACATCATAATTTGTCATGACCGCCATCGTTTCTTCCACCATCATCAACATTATAAATCTTTCTGATGATATTAATGATTCTGATACTTCGAGTTTCTCTTACTACACAAAATGACTCATGGATTGCAGATTATGGTGCATTATTTCATGTCATTATGTCAAATGGATATTTTACATATTATGTACATGGTGATTTCAGAAAAGTCTACCATGGGGATAGAGAACCTGTTATATTGTTGGAAAGAGTAATGTACTAATTGACCTGTTGAATGGTACCACCCTATAGTTGCAAAATGTCAGACATATTCCTCAATTAAAGAGGAATCTGATCTCTGTTGGGCAGTTGGCAAAATTGGATAACTACCACATTTTTGAAGGATTCGTAGAAGATGACAAGATGCGCTATAATGATAACACAAGGTAAGAAAGAAGGTATACTTTATATTACTTTTCTTGAGCTTTGAACATAGTGGAATTTAGTGCGACTCCGTGGACGTAGGCATCTTTGCCGAAACACGTAAATCATTGTCTTGTGTGTTTGATTTGTTTCTTGTTCTATCTTTTCTTAACAACTGGTATCAGAGCTTCTAGGTTGAGTGGGAGCCATGGCAGAAGATGGAAAAGTAAGAATTACAAAAGTTCAATGGTTCAAACTCCGGATTCTGGAAGATGCAAATCGAAGATGTTCTTTATCAAAAGGACATTTATTGTCCTCTAGGAGGAAAGTCGAAGAAACCTGAGAAAATGACAGATGACGAATGAGAGATTCTCGATAGGAAAGCCCTATGTACAATCAGATTATCCCTTTCAACATTTGTGGCATTTAACACCTCTAAGGAAAGGATGACAACAGACTTGATGGCAGCTCTATCCAAGATGTATGAGAAATCATCTGCATCAAACAATTTTTTTTTTTTATGAAAGGCTGTTCAACATAAAGATGATGAATGGTGATATTGTAGCCGAATATTTAAACAAGTTCAACACGGTTATGAGTCAGTTGGAATCTGCTTTGAAGAAAAATCAAGGCTTTCTTGATTTTCGTTTAGATTGCCAGATAGCTAGGATAGTCTGGTAATGGCTATAAGTAATTTCTTTGGTTTTGGTACACTAAAATATGATGATGTTGTGACTTGTGAGTGTTCTTCTAAGTGAAGAAGGTCGCAAAAAGACTGCAAGAGCTGCTGGGACAATGAAAAGTACTTTGAATGTAGAAGAAAGGGGGAGAACTTCAAAGCAGGGGAATAAGAACTCTGATCGTTCCAATTCAAGAAATAGCAGGTCGAAACCTCCTCAAGGAATACTCGAAAGCTGCTGGAATTGCGGGAAGAACTGACATTTCAAAAGAGACTGTAGAGCTCTAAAGAAATCTGCCTAAAACAAAAATTAGGGAAATGACAATCTTTTTTATGATAATAATAATTCTGATGCTTAGATTGTCTCTTGCTTCACAAAATGACTCATGTATTATAGATTATGGTGCATCATTTCATGTCACATATCACATAGATATTTTACATAATTATGTATAAGCTAAAAAGTTTACTTAGGGGATGGAGAACCTTGTTACATTGTTAGAAAGGGTGATGTACAAATAAATCTGTTGAATGGTACCACCTTACTGTTGAAAAATGTCAGACATATTCCTGAATTAAAAAGGAATCTGATCTCTGTTGGATAGTTGGTAGAATTTGGTACATCTACCACATTTTTGAATGATTCATGGAAGATGAAAAGAAGTGCTATAGTGATAACACGAGGTAAGAAAGAATGTACACTTTATACATTTTGGACTAAAAATTTGATTGTAGTTGCATCAATAGGTGTGGATGCAAACACATGACATCGTAGGCTTGGACATATGAGCGAAAAAAGGCATGAAAGTAATGCACTTAGTGGGAAAGCTACCTTGATTGAAAGAGATGGAACTGGACTTTTGTGAAGACCTTATCTTTGGTAAACAAAAAAATGTGAGTTTCTTTAAAGTCAAAAGGGCTCCAAAACCCAATAAATTGGAGTTGGTGCATACTGATGTGTGGAGACCATCCTAGGTACCTTCCCTTGGTGTCTCCCGTTATTTCGTCACATTCATTGATGATAGTACTAGAAAACTTTGGATTTATTTTCTGAAACATAAATCTGAGGTATTTGATGTGTTTAGAAAAGCCTTGGTCAAGAATGAAAAGGTCTAAAATTGAAATGCTCAAGTCAGACAATGGGTGAGGAGTACCACAACAATGAATTTGAAAGTTGTTGTGCACTAAACGAGACCAGAAGACTAAAACCGATCCCTAAGAAGCCGTAGCAGAATGGTGTTGCTGAGCGCATGAACAAAACCATCATAGAGCATGCCAGAAGCATGGGAGTAGATTCTGAATTGCCTAAATCATTTTGGGCAGATGCAGTGAATAACGCAGCATACCTGATAACTTAACATATGTGATTCAGCGAAGATGGCTACGTCCACGAATTCACACAAGATTCCATTATGTTCAAAGCTCTAGAAAAGTAATATAAAGTGTACCTTCTTTTTTACCTCATGTTATCACCTTAGCATCTCTTGTCATCTTTCAGGAATCATTCAGAAATATGGTAAATGTACCCAATTCTGCAAACTGTCCAATAGAGATCATATTCCTATTTAATTGAGGAACATGTCTGACATCTTTCAACTGTAAGGTGGTACCATTCAACAAATTGATTTGTACATCACCCTTTCCTACAATGTAATCCGGTTCTTCATTCCCAAGGTAGGCTTTTTTGAAATCACCCTGTACATATTTATGTAAAATATTCATTTGATATGTGGCATGAAATGATACACTCTAATTTACAATTCATGAGTCATTTTGTGTAGCAAAAGAAGCACTAGAATTATTATTATCATCAGAAAGATTTATAGTCGTTACTTCCCTGATTTTTGTTTTGGGCAGAGTTCTTTGGAGCTCTATAGTCTCTTTTGAAATGGTCATACTTCCCGCAATTCCAGCAGCCTTCACCTCTTCCTTGAGAAGGTTTCAACCTGCTATATCTTGATTTGGAATGGTCGGTGTTCCGATTCCCATTCTTTGAAGTTTTGACCCTTCTACATTCAAAGCACTTTTTGCTGTCTCAACAGCTCCTGAAGTCTTTCTGCGAGCTTCTTCACTTAGAAGAACACCCACAACATCATATTTTAGTGTACCAAACCAAAGGATCTACTTACAACATTACCAAACTATCCCAGTTATTTGGTAATCTAGATAAAATCAATAAAACCTTGATTTCGTCTTCAAAGTAGATTCTAATTTACTCGTAACCGTGTTGAACTTGTTTAAATGTTTGGCTACACTGCCACCATTCGTTATCTTCATGTTGAACAGCCTTTTCATCAGAAAAATTTTGTTTGATGTGGATGGTTTTTCGTACATCTTGGATAGAGTTGCCATTGAGTCTGTTGTCGTGTTCTCCTTTGAGATGTTAAATGCCACAAATTCTGAAAGGGATATTCTGATTGTACCTAGGGCTTTCCTATCGAGAATCTCCCATCTGTCATCTGTCATGTTCTCAGGTTTCTTTGATTTTCATTCTAGAGGACGATAAAGGTCCTTTTGATAAAGAACATATTAGATTTGCGTCTTCCAGAATCTGATGATCTAACCATTGAACTTTTGGATTCTTACATTTCTCTCACTCAACCTAGAAGCGCTGATACCAATCGTTAAGAAAATATAGAAAGAACAAGAAACAAATCAAATGCACAAGACAACGATTTATGTGGTTCTGCAAAGATGCTTACGTCCATGGATTCACAATAGATTCCACTATGTTCAAAGTCAAAAAAAGTAATATAAAGTGTATTTTCTTTCTTACCTTGTGTTCTCACTATAGCACATATTGTTATCTTCCATGAATCATTCAGAAATGTGGTAGATGTACCCTATTCTGTCCACTGCTCAACAATGATCATATTCCTCGTTAATTGAGGAACATGTTTGAGATCTTTCAACTGTAGGGTGATACCATTCAATAGGTAGATTTTTACATTACCCTTTCCAACCTTTTGTATGATTTAGGAAGCAGCTGCTTTAATGGTCATTTTGTACTGTTGCATTGCTTCATACACATACTTCATCATAGTCCTTTTTTTTTACATCCACCATCTCAAGCACCTTGGCTCATATACTGTGATGACTAAGTGGGCGTTGTTGTAAAATAAAGAGCTGAGAATGATTGGCATAGTTTAATGGATGCCTTAAACATCATCTCCGACCACTTCTTGATCTTAACACCCTATTTGTATCGCAATACATTTTTTTTTTTATGAATAATGAAAGATTTTATTAAAAGAGGGAGGAGAGAAGTACAGGGTTTCCTCGAGAAAGGGAAAAAGGAAATAGAAAAACTACAATACAACACAACACAAACACAAACATGGAGCCAATAAATATGGCCACCTCCAACTCCCAGAACCGCTAGCCATCTACATATGAATCACAGTCTCCCAACATCGTGAGATATTTGACCTGGGCACGTCTTTAAATTCTGGAAAAATGCTTACCCAAAAAGATACCAAACATTCTATTGATTCTATCAGTACCCCCAAACTAGCTTTATCGTCATCGAAAATTTTGCTATTTCTTTCCTTCCAAATCCTCCAAAGAGTAGCAAAAAACACCAGTTCACATATGATCTGGCCCCTCTTGCCAAGTGTGGGAAATCTCCATTGAGAGAACAGCAAAATAACAGAGCTTGGCCAAAAGATGTGAACAAGTTTCTAATAACGGTGTAAAGATAAACGTTTGATTCTCTGAAAATGAATACAACTCTAGCTGATCAGCCATGCCGTAATACTCAGGATTTTACTATCAATTGCCTGCCATGATTTCGCAAGCTTCTCCTTTGGATTTGGTTTTTGTCAAATTAGATGGTGGAGACCTTTTGTCCGTATCTAGGCGAACAATTGTTTCTCACACAGTAGGATTTCCTGAATATAGAGACAAAAGGCAGATAGCATGGCGACAGGCAGCCGAAAGTATGCTGACCATAGTGTTTAAACTCGGTATCGGATCGAGGATCATCCCGGTCCGATACCGAGTTGGATCGGCGATCCAACTCTGGATTGGCCGATCCAAACATTGTCTCGTTATTTAAAAAAAAAAGAATCAAAAAAATCAGAAAAAAAATCCCCTTAATGCCCTTTGACCAATCTTAGGTTTTATTTAATCTTAGGTTTTATTTCTTTGTATAAAGAAAATGAGAAGGAGGAGAAGGTGAGAAGGAGAAGGCAGAAGCCGAGAAGGAGAAGGTGAAGGAAGGAAAAGAAAGAGAAGGAGAACAACAAGAAGAAGAAGGAGAAGAAGAAAAAGAAGGAAGAAGAAGAGGCGGCGGCGGCAGTAGTCTCTCTCTCAGGCACCGGCGGTAAGTCTCTCTCTCTCTCTCGAATCGACCTTGAATTTGTTCTTCCCTGGGGGCTATACTCTGTAGGGCGGATGTTGTTTTCGTTCTTGAGAGCAAGAGGCGTCCCAAATCCCAATCGCTTTCTTGTTTATCTCAACAAAATGCAACCATCTTCGTTTTGGACAAAAAATGCTAGAGCATACTTTGGTTGAGAGAGAGAATCCTCCATACTGCAAATGAATCCAGCCTCCTAGAAGAAAAGTTCTGGAAACTTCTCCTTTTCTCTTCCTTTCTTTTCTTTTTATTTTATAAAGATGTGGTTGGACCGGACGATCTAAACTTTGGACCGGACGATCCAGTTTAGATCGTCCTGTCTGACTCGCTGATTCCGAGACGAATCGCCCGATCTGTATCTGGTTCAGACCGAGTCGACGTATTTGGGGGGTTTTTGGGATTGGTTTCAACTCGGGGATCGTCCCAATCTGATCCCGAGTTGGATCGTCCGATCCAGACCGGGATTGGACGATCCTTTACACTATGATGCTGACCATCAGAGAAAGTTACTGCCTTTCTTGCCAGACCATTGCTACATGAGAGATGGCCCGTTAATAATGATGAGATGTGAAGGGAGCACTGTCATCCTTGTTGCCAGCATTTCCCTTTTTGCTGGCCATGTCTTTTAAGGGCTTCTAATCACCCCTGTGGAGATGATTACCCCATCCAAGGTATGGAGAATGTATCATGCAAGCAAGCATACACATATGTAGAGTATTGACGATACCAAGGTTATAAATTTCGATTTCACCAGACATTTCGCCAAGGGGGGCCTGCCTAAATATCGCCAATATTTCGTTCAAAAGTCGCCGAAATGGGGAAATATCACCATGTTGCCAAACCTGAAAATGGCGGCATGCCGGCGAAATTTAAAACCTTGGACGATCCAACTCGGGATTGGCTTAGAACGAGTTGCGATCCCAATCCGATCCCTAATTTATTAAAAATTCTCTGACTCAGCTCGAAACCAAGTCAGATCATCCGATCCAGACAATCTGACTCGGTTTCGGACGAATCAGATTGGACGATCCAATTTGGATCTTTCGGCAGCCCTCAAAAAGTTTCTTTTAAAAAAAAATAAAAACATTTGGACCATGTTTTGGATCGGCCTATCCAGAGTTGGATCGCCGATCCAACTCGGTATCGGACTGGGACGATCCCCGATCCGATACCGAGTTTAAACACTATGGATGCTATTACCAAATCCTAACAATAAAGAATAACAATACTGGTAAGAAAAGGATCGTTTTCCTCGACGATTCTCGTTTTAACTTGTAAAATTGGATGTCTTGCAGGATCCCGTAACTCAGATGGAAATCTATCAATTCCTCAATTGACAGGTGCTGTCTGGGATGCTTGTGGCTCACTCAAGAAGACTCCCACTACAAACTACACCGCCATCGGGCGAGCAATAACACAGGTTGCAGTGTCCATGAAGGATGTTCTGCGTGAAATGAAGGAGCTCAAGCCAGGTACCGCTGACCCAATGGATGAGACTCTTAATGAGCCTGTTGCTGATGTTGCACGTGAACCCCACAACAGCGATAGCTCGAGTGAGGGTGACTTTGGCAATGACCTGTCACCTGCGGAGACGAAGATTGCTCAATCAGCAATTACTGTTGTATCTGACACACTCGCGCTTATCAAGGAACTTATCCGTTCCATTACGGGTTTGCTCAAGCGGCCTAATCCTAATAACACCAGCAATTCTGTTGACTCCTTGGAGAGACTATTGAAACTTTGTCAAGACATTGGAGTTCAGGTTGATGAACTTGGAGCATGTCTTTACCCCCCACAAGAGGTACCTGCAATGAAGGCCACAGCAGAGAAAATATCCAGTGTAATCAATGAAATGCAATCGGAGGTGTGGAGTCTCAGAGGAAATTCAGATGGATTTATTCTGGCTTGTGAAGGTTTAGAGAGTTCCTTGAAGAAACTGGATTCTGAACTGCGTTGTTCCGATACTGTCAATCTAGCATCCAAAATGGAGAACCTTGCTATGAACATATAAAAGAATACTCTGATGTATACATTGTATGTTTCAGTTTTGTGATCATATAATTTATGTCTCAAAGCTATTCCACACAGCAGTTCTTGGCATTAATTGAGTATGTGAATACTTCTGCCAATGTTGTTTTGCATTGCTGTATCTTTTGGAAATTGCCATTCCCAAGCCCGGGTAGAGGAGAGTTGCATCACGTGGTAGCCGGCATAAAACTTTAGCTAAATATCTAGACTTGTAATTTTGAGTATTTAAATGTGCCTTCGTTTTATCTTTGTTTTAAGCTTCATGGGTGCTTTAAATTAACAAAAAAAAAAAACGGCCAACCATCTTTCTGGTTCAATTCATTCATGCACCCATTAGTAGACTGGTGATGTTGACCCCAAACAGTTTCAGTTATGCTTACAGAAAATAATGATAAATGAATAATAGATTCGGTTACAAATTTAAGGCTGCGTTTGCCTGCCTTATATAAGTACTTATTTCAGCTTATAGCTTATTAAAGCATATTTTAAAATAAAAAATGTGTTTGGTAACACCTAATGGGTAAATGCTTACTTATAAGCAGTAGAGGAAGGTTACCCATAAGGAGAAACTGCTAAGAGCAGCTTTTCTTATCACTTATGCGGGAAGTTATTTTTAAACTTTAATAATATTTTCATAATACCTATTTTACCCCTAAACTTTCGTGAACACTTAATAATATTACTTATTTTACCCCTAAACTTTCATGCACACGTAATAATATTACCTATTTTAACCCTAAACTTTCAGAAGCACTTTTTTTTCTTCTGATAATTAACGACATTATATTAATCATCAAAGTGGAATATGTATAAGAACTATACAAAAAGAAAAATAATCACAAACTGTGATTATGAAGCCAAAAACAGAAAAATAAAAATCACTAAACCAACTCTAAGTCAAATCATCCCATACATTCTCAATAGGAGAACCCGAAACAAAATTAGCTCTCATAACCTCAGTTCTAGCCTTATCATCTGCCTCAATATTAGCAGATCTGAGGACATGAATAAAAGATATCCGTAAACCCTGACAAACAAATCTCGCCATCTGTACAAAATCTGCAAACCGCCAAGGATAAGTGGCGTTTGAAGATCCATGAAATAACCGAAGATGAGTCCCCTTCAACCAGAATGGTCTCCAAATTCAACTTTCTTGCCTCCTTCAAACCCGCAATCAAATCCTTGAGTTCAGCTGTCATCGAGTCCATTTCTCCAATCGGTCCAGAATAGGCGTGGAAAATCACTCCATCTGATCTCCTGAAGACTCCTCCAATCTCAGACGGACCAGGATTACCAAATGAAGACCCATCGAAATTAAGTTTGACAATCCCATTAACCGGAGCTTGCCAAACCTTAGTATGAAGCGTTCTACTCGTCGAAGTGAATAAAATCGTTTTCTAGTCCCTAATAATCGAGTCCATCCGAAAATCCCTAAACTCCAGCCGAGCCTCCACCCATGAAGCTACCATTCGAGATATACCATCAATAATATGATAAACATACAGCTGTACATCCTCAAAAATACGCCTATTCCTCTCCCCCTAGATAGACTAAAGGATCGCAAAAAAGAGACTAATAATATCTTACCACGCTGGCTCAAGCCCCGAAATCTTCATTGTGACAGAAGATCAACAATGGTTCCTGGTAACACCCACGCCATATCCATAATGTGAAGAAAATGCATCAAAATCTGTCCGGCAAAGAAACAGTGTAAGAACAAGTGATCAGTAGATTCCCCATGGTTCCTATACATGAAACAAATGTTAGGAGATAAAGTCATATTACCCCTCATTTTTTGCAATAAATCACCCGTGTTAATCCTATGGAGGATGGCCGTCCAAACGAAGATCCTAACTCTAGGAGGAACCTTAGGACCCCACAACCTTGAAGGAAAGAAAGGAGGTGTAGCAGTATTAGATTCTCTACCAAGAAATCGGAAGAAAGATTTGGTAGAAAAATACCCATCAGGTTCCAATGACCAAATTCTAGTATCCGGAGTAACGGAGTAAGGTGATTGATGAAACAAAATTTCAGAATATCAAAAAGAGACGCTAGTTCCCCCATTCAACATCCCTAAGATCCCTTCTAAACTCCAAGTTCCAAACAAGCCCCGAAGAGTCCCAAGAAAGAACTTTGGACAACAACGAATTTTTGTTACGAAATACTAGGAACAAGCTAGGAAACCTATCTTTAAAAATGGATTCACCCCACTACAAATCTAGCCAGAACCGAACCAGACCACCATTCCCCACCCTAAATCTTAGTGAAGGATAGAAAGAGGAAGCAAGAGTAGAAATAGGCTTCCAAGGGCTATGACTAAACGTTCTAGAATTTTGACAGATTTCCCCTAAATTAGCCCCACTTCCATATTTGCTGACAATTATCCTGTACCATAAAGCATTTGAATTAGTGTAAAATCGCCAGAGCCATTTACCTAGCAATGCCGAGTTCCGAGTTCGAATATTTCCCAAATTTAGACCACTAGCTGCTTTCTTCCTACACACCATCTCCCACTTTACCAAATGGTCTTTCTTCTGATTCGCACCCCCCTCCCACAAGAAGTCTCTCTGGATTTTTCCCATAGCCTTGATAACTTTCATCGGTGCCGGAAAAAGGGAAAGGAAATAGATGGGTAAATTGGCCAAAGCAGATTGAATAAGAGTGACTCTACCCCCTATGGATAGATAATTTCTTTTCCAAGTTGCCAGGCGCTTGCCCAATCTATCAATGATGGGAGACCAAAAAGACCAAGCCCTTGGAGAATCCCCCAACGGCAAACCAAGGTACTTAATAAGCAGATCAACCACCACCCCACAACCCAAAACTTCAGCCAATTGTTGAAGTCTATTTTGCTCCAAATGAAAATCTGAAATGGTAGATTTTTCCAAGTTAATTTTAAGTCCTGAAACCATCTCGAAACATCTCAAAATAGACTTCACCCAATAAGCCTGTTCCTTCCCGGCTTCAAAGAAGACAATCGTATCATCAGCATATTGGAGATGAGACACCTAAATCAAATCTCTACCCACCAGAAAACCCTTGATAAGCCCCATGTCTTCGGCTTGAGAAAAAAATCTACTAAGCACATCTCCCACCAGAGTAAAAAGGAAAGGGGATAGAGGATCCCCTTGTCTAAGTCCTCTAGAAGATTCAAAATGTTCATGAACACTTCCATTAAGACTCATTGCTGGACCATGTGACGTTCCCTCCAGATAAAGGTATGTCAACCAATACATTGTGATGAGAAAATTCTTTCATGCTATGGCCAAGGCCCGCAATTGTATCAATTCTATTCATAAGTTAGAGGTGGAAGGGGTGGTGGGGGATGAGGAGATTGGTATCAAGAAAGCTGTGGAAGATTACTTTTCTAAGTTGTATTCAGAAGAGGAAAGCTATAGACCAGGTTTGGATGGCTTGGAGTTTGGTTGCCTTGGGAGGGAGGAGAGGGATGCTTTGGAACGACCCTCTTCTGAAGAGGAGGTTTTGGGAGTTGTTAAGGAGTTGAAAGGGGACAAAGCCCCCGGGTCTGACGGTTTTTCCTTTGCGTTCTACAAATCTTGTTGGATAGTTATTAAGGAGGATTTGTTGAAAGCAGTTGAAGCGTTCTTATCTAGATCAGAACTTGAAAGAAGTGCCAATGCGACATTTTTATCTCTTATTCCGAAGGAGGAGGGTGCATGTGAACTGAAGGACTTTAGGCTCATTAGTTTGGTGGGCAGTTTCTATAAGATAATCTCCAAATTGTTAGCCAATAGACTGAAGAGGGTTCTTCCTTTACTGGTTTCTCAGAACCAGATGGCTTTTGTTGGTAGAAGGCAGATTTTGGATGGTGTTCTAATAGCTAATGAATGCTTGGATTCAAAGCTCAAGGATAAGACTACTGGCATCCTCTGTAAATTAGATGTGGAGAAACCTTACGATTTCGTTAATTGGAAATTTTTATTTTATGTGTTGAGAAGAATGGGATTCGGGATTAGATGGAGAAACTGGCTAAAGACCTGTATTTCGTTTGCTGCTTTATTGGTTTTAGTGAATGGGGAGGCTACGTGCTTCTTTAGATCATCTCGGGGGATTAGGCAAGGTGATCAATTTTCACCTTTCTTATTTATTCTGGTGATGGAAGCTTTGAGCTTGATGATAAAGAAGGCGGCTAGCAGGGATCTGATTGAAGGCTTTTCGGTCAGTTCATTTGGTCCTTGTATTGCCCATCTTCAATTTGCCGACGGTGCCCTTATTTAATTAAGAATTATTAGATGCATTTGGGTATGTTTTGAGGATGTTTCAGGTATACACAAATCTGAGCAAAAGTGAGATCTTTGGGGTCGGGGAGGGGGTTCAAGTTCCTTGGCTCATAATCTTGGGTGTAAAGTGGGTCATCTTCCTTGTTATTTAGGCATTCCTTTGGGGGCAAGTTATAAGGTGTCGGTTTGGGATTCGGTTGTGGAAAGGTTGGAGCAGAAGTTGTCTTCTTGGAAGGGAAGCTACTTGTCTAAAGGGGGTAAACTGACCTTGATCAGCAACTCTTTAGATAACCTACCAACCTATATGCTATCCATTATGAAGATTCCATCTTCGGTGGCTTAGAAGGTCGAAGCTTTGCAGCATGATTTCCTTTGGAAGGGGGAGAATGCGGTTCAAAAGTATCATTTGGTGAAGTGGCTGGAGGTTTGTAGACTTAGAGAGGTGGGGGGTTTGGGGATAAGGTTATTCGGGGAGTTTAACAATGCATTATTGGGGAAATGGTTATGGAGATTTGCGGTGGAGGTCGATAGCTTATGGAGAAGAGTTATAGCTTCCAAGTATGGGTGCTTAAGTGTTGGGTGGTACTCTAAGGACTGCAGAAACTCGTATGGATGTGGGATGTGGAAGGCAATCATGAGTGTGAAGGGCAGTTTCATCGAGAAAATTCAGTTCAAGGTTGGATGTGGCTCTAGGATTCTTTTTTGGGAAGATGTTTGGTGCGGGGAGTTGTCTCTTCGTTTGAAGTTTCTAGATTTATATATCTTCTCTCTTGAGAAGGGTGCGTGGGTTAGGGACTCATGGTCGGTCGGGGGGTGTTGATTGTAGAAGGTTGTGTTGTGACGGTAAGTTTTTCTGTGAAATCCTTTTATCTCTCATTGACGGAGAATCAGATCTTCATTTCGAATAAGATCATTTGGAAATCTTCTATTCCCTCTAAGGTCTCTTTTTTTCTTTGGACGGCTTCTTTGGACAAGATATTGACTTTGGACCGCATCATCCATCCGGGTTGGCCGTTTCCCAATCGTGTGTTCTGTGCAAGATGGACTTGGAATCGGTTGCTCATGTGCTTATTCATTGCCCCTTTGCCTTTAAGGTCTGGTCTTCTATTGTCTCTCTTTTAGGGAGACCTTGGGTTCAACCATACAGCCTTAAAGATGCCCTGGTTAGTTGGGGTTCGAGGAAGCCTTCCAAGGGAGTAAGTATTCTATGGAATATGTGCCCAGCAGCGGTGCACTGGACTCTATGGTTAGAAATAAACAATTGGACTTGCAATGACAAGGAGGTGTTTCTTTCGGGGATTACTTCAAAGGTCTTGGCTACCCTCTTTGGCTGGTATTCTGCTTTTCAGATTTCTCAGGGGTTATCTTTTGATTTCTTTTGTAATGAGGGGGTCTGGGTTATGGGACTGTTAAAGGCTTAGCAGTAGGGTTTCTTTGGTTGGCTTTCTTGGGCTTCTCTCTCCCCTCTTTCTCCTCCCCTGTTTTGCCTTTTCCTTTTGTTTGCTGGTCGGTGTACACCCTTCGTGTACACAGTCTCCTTTCTTCTTGCTTCTTGTATTTTTATCTTTTCATCTAATATATAAAATCTTCATTACCGATAAAAAAAATAGGATAACAGTTTCTTCTTCTTCTTCTCTCTCTTTTTTTTTTGATGGTATGTTTAATTAATAAAAAGAGGAAAACTATACAGAAGGAAAAATAGAGACTTCATGGCCCATTGCTGTAAGGAAAAAAAAACATTATAAAATAAAAGGGAAAAAACAGAGACAAAAGAAATATATGAAAAGGTCACACAACACCCATCTACATCAATGCCTCATCACCAAAGATGACTCCCCCTTTAGCAACTCCTCTCTTTGCCAATTCATCCATCATTTCATCAGACGATCTATATATATACACCCAAGAGAACAAGTTACTAATCAAGGTTTCAAGTATAGGCCGAGCTATATCGGTTTTGAGAGGGGCTGATATTAACCTATCAGTATAGTTGTCGACTGATACGCATCAAATTTCCTTTATTTGATTGGTATCGTCCGATACGTATCAGCTGATACGTACCAACCCATATGGGTTTTGGAGGGGACCGAGTCCCAATCTGAAACTGATACTTTAAATCTTGTTTCTAATCGAGGATGCTAAGAATATTACCAGTCTAATGGATATGCTCAGCCTTCATGATCAGATAGCAGCCTCTTTATGCCAGGTTGGATTATCAAGGGAACCCTTTGATTTATTCCTCCACATGGTGAGGGATCTCCAACTTTTGTTAAAAAGCGGCATATACCAAGTCTGGGAATTGCAGGTGAGTTAATAGCTATTAGTATGTTAGTTTGGGACTTCTGCTTGTTTGTTCCATGCAATAATCAATGCCGAACCTCAAGGCCTAACAATCAAACTTTTCATCTGAATCTTTTTTGTTTCTCTTAAACCAAAAAGAACTTATTCTAAAAGATCACCTTACTTCCATAAACTCTGCTACACCCTAATAGCATTCTCCTTAATAATTGAACCTAGATACAAATGAATGATATCGTCCAAGTGATTTCTATAAACTGCCATGCTTGAACGGATTCCTAATTGATGATCCGTTAAAATTCAACTTCACGTCTCAATGGAAGTGTGACCCAACTGACATTAATTGCTCAATTACATGGGCTAGACGAAGCCACTATTCTTCAATCTTTAACTATCACACCAATTGAGAATTCCCTAAATTCATAAGAATAGAAATTAGTTGGCAATTGCAGTCGTAATCCTCTTATTCATTTCTGACAACTGAGATCCTTCTATTTCTATCACCCTAGATGCCCTAAAAAATCACGAGTCAAGCCTTGATACAATTTCCCTTTAAATCCAAACCCCCTAAAACTACCGCTTCAAGGAGTCACATTTGTCTGAAGACACTACACAATTAGTGCCAATCAACTGTAAAAAGTGATCCCAAAGTAGTTATGCCACTTCACAATGTAAAAAGAGATGGTTAATGGTCTCTTCCTCATGCAAATCAAGTTATGGATCCTCTTCTCTTTGAAGGACATCACAAGCATTAATCATTTTCTAAAACTAGGGTCCGAACAAAGGCTTTGACTTCAATCTTTTTAACCATGAACAAAAGCCTAGCCATCCAAGTGTAGGGCATTTAAAGAATGGAAAAAAGATTTGGAAGAAAGGACCACCCTAGGATTAGAATATTGGTTTCCCTTTAAATCCAACCCCCTAAAACTACTGCTTCAAGGAGTCACATTTGTCTGAACACACTACACAATTAGCGCCAATCAACTGTAAAAAGTGATCCCAAAGTAGTTATGCCACTTCACAGTGTAAAAAGAGATGGTTAATGGTCTCTTCCTCATGCAAATCAAGTTATGGATCCTCTTCTCTTTGAAGGACATCACAAGCATTAATCATTTTCTAAAACTAGGGTCCGAACAAAGGCTTTGACTTCAATCTTTTTAACCATTAACAAAAGCCTAGCCATCCAAGTGTAGGGCATTTAAAGAATGGAAAAAAGATTTGGAAGAAAGGACAACCCTAGGATTAGAATATTGGCTTCACGATCATCACTATTTTTTTTTTTTGGGAAGGTAAGTAGGACGATCATCACTACTTGGATCAACGAAATCATCTTTTACACAATCAAGAAAACAATTTCATTCATCCATAAAAAAAGCAAACAATTTGTTCCAAAACAGCTGGCTTGGGATCCATACATAATGGAAGAATCCAAGAAAGACCATCATTTGACCAAGAAATAACATCTCCAACAAAGGCATTTTTATGAAGTGCTGAAGAAAAGGCTCCAGGAAATTGGTATGAAGTTATTTCTCTCCCTAGCAGATTTTTTTTTCCAGATACACCAACCTGAATTTGTGAATAGAAATTAGGAGCTAAAGCAAGGATCTGTTTCCATGGCTGGTACTAGGTACCTCCACTCTCCTGTTAATGACCCAGTCATTAGTTTTAGTGCCATATTTGCCTTTTAGAACCTCATGCCACAAGTAATCTCTTTCCTCCAGAAATCTCCACAACCATTTTCCAAGAACAGCTGAATTTCTTTTCACTATGTTGTCAATTAAGACCTAATTTTTATACTCAAACTCACTAGCTGGCATTTAACCAAATCATCTTTCTTCCTTCCACCTCTTCCTACAAAACATCTCTCTACATCTGTTGTAATATCCTAGCTACCTTTGTTGGAAATCTGAATACAAATAACAAGTACACTAGAAGGTTCGCCAATGGCTCTTATAAGTGTTATTCTACCTCCTAATGAATTTAACTCCTTTTCCATCTTCGGAACTTCTCATACTTTTCAATCAAGGGCTCCCAAAATCCTATTCTTTTCAGATCATCCCCAAAAGGTATGCCTAGGTTCTTAATCAGTAAGGACAAAATGTTGCACCTTAGAATTGCCAAACAATACCTCAATTTTTTTATTTTTTTTATTTATCTACATTGATCCCACCAAGACTACTCTTGCTGAGCTTCACCTTTAAACCCGAAACCTTTTCAAAGCATGAATGATTGACTTGATATGATCAACCTTATTTTCGAGGCTTCTAAAAATAGGTGTCATTTACAAATTGTAAATAAGACGTCCAAACTCTTATTTTTTCCTATCTCCAAGTCTTTTATTAAGTTCAAGTCTTCTGCTTTCCTTAAAAATCTGCTAAAAGCCTCTCTTATTATAGTAAAAGGTAAGAAGATAATGGATCACCTTGCCTAATTCCTCTAGAACATTGAAAAAATAAAACACTTTTGGATCCCCATTCAACAAGATATAAAAATGACATTCTGGACACAACCTCTCAGCTCTCACCCATTTTCTCAATGTACCACAAACCATTTTAATAGTTCCTCACATAATCCAAAAAGTTCCAATCCACTCCATAATATACCTTCTCTAAATCAAGTTTACAGACAAAATCCTTCATTGGCCACCAAAACTTTATCCAAAATTTCTTCCTTTTATGAAAGCACTGTTATTCATAGCCACTGCCAATCCTAGCATTCGTCTACCCTATACAAGCTACTAACCAAACTAATTGCTCTGAAATCTTTAATTTGTCTTGTAGCCTCCTTTTTTGCGATCGGGAGCAAAAAATGTGGCATTCATGCTCAAATTGATTATCCTATTATCCTAAAATTCTAAAAAACTCAAGAATTCCATTCCATGTCACCATCAAGATTCCAAACTGTTGTCTTCCTTAACTTTCACTCAAGCTAATTTCTTTGCTTCTCAGAAAGTGATCTATATTAATGTTCAACTGTAAACTACCATTGTGATTCAGATTTATACAAATTTCTATAAAACTCAAGAATCTTGCTCTCTTTTACTAAGATCTTCAATTATCCATCTTCCTCCACGAACTTATTGATCATGTTCCTTTTGCTAACATTTGCCAACCTATGAAAATATTTTGTGGTCCCATCCTCTTCTTTAAACCATTTTGCTCACGATTTTTTTCCCCAACAAATTTCTTTTCTTCTTATTACACTTCCTAACTCGCTTCAAAACCTTATCTCCTTTCCCCATCAACCTTCACCTTATCCTTATTTACTTTTAAGTTGTCAGTTTTTTTCAGTTTCCTCTACAAGACATTTTTCTCTCATGCCAGAAACAGATCTATTCCATTTTCCCACTCTTTCTTTGACCAGATCTAGTGATTTCATGAATGATTGTCCTGTCCACCCTCTTTTCCGCCTCTCATTTCAACCTTTCCTAACCTCTCCTTTAAACCTTGATTGAGTAATCCAAATCATGGTTTTAAATGTCGATTTTGACGGAATTTTGGCACTCCTAGAATAGGAAATTTCGCTATTTCACAGTATTCCTGTAAAAAATTATACAAAATTTCCAAGATAAGGGAAAATATTGATGCAAGGAAAATTTCACTACCATTCTAAAAAGGGAAATTCCGGGAAATTTTTGGTAGCCTTCAGAAAGGGTAATTTCGGGGGAAACTTTGCAATATCCAGAAAATTTAAAATCATGATCCACATTTTCTCCAACATAAAAGGACTAGGCCCACTTTTCAACTCCATTGAATGTATAAAAAATGGGCAATGATACATAGTAGGTCTTGGCAAAGCTTCCTGTACAATATTCTTAAAATCCTCCTATTCTGCTGAAATCATCCAGCTTACAATAAACTGGAGTTTCTTGCATATGACTATTTAAATTTAGCCCCCCAAATCAGGAAATCCATATGAATGCATGATCCACGAATTCCGCAAAACCCTTCATACTTCTAGTTGAATTACTGCCCCCCATTTTTAGTACAAAATCTGATAACATTAAATCTTCTCCAATGCACCAAGGTTGATTCCAATCCTCAAAAATTGCTTTTAATCCTCCCAAAATTCCTGTCTTCTTCTAGGACAACTTGGACTATAGACGCCTGCCAATACCCAGACAAAATCATCTGGCACATTTCTGAAAGAGATAAACTGATAAACACTCTATTCTCTCCACCTCATAGCTCGTAAACATTGTGACAGTCCAATGCTACAAAATTCCCCTTGAAGCTCCCAGATGGGAGAAAAAAACAATTTCTCTTAAATCAACGGTTTCCTTCTTCATTCCTTGAATAATCAAAATAACCTGATCATGTTTGCAATCCATGTCCGTCAACCACTTGTGCATCCTGGGACATCTTAAACCTCTACCAACAAAGTTTCTTCATTGACTACCTCTAGATGTAATCCCTTTGTATCTAGAACCGGACATCTCAATTTCATAATTAACTATGTTCTCTATTTTTTTCCCCAATTCCCTCTCACCCTTATTAGCTTTTCCCTCTTCTGCTTACTTCCTTGATGCAGACTTCTAGGGACACTTGAGTTAGCGACCATGACTTCCACTTCAAATCTTTTGCTTCTAAATCTATAATCCTAGAAATCTCCACTACACCAAACAACTCCCCTTCATTCCCAGAAATCTGATGTACGCTACTCCTTTCATCTCCTACCTGACATACCTGTCCATAAATTTCCTGTCCATCTCTAAAATCAACTTCTCTCTTCCACTCCCCATCTCCACTTGATCTACATATGTGCTTTCATTATTCAACCCATAATCTGTGTGATGACTTAAGCATGTCTGAGGAAGCTCATTGCACCTGGCTGCAAACATATCACAGAAAAACGAAATCAGAGAACAAAGAATAGAAGGTGCAAATAAAATCGAGCAAAAAGAATCAGTAA
>JAUPMG010000017.1:5365800-5382387 GCA_031762675.1 Pachysandra terminalis
ATCATAATACATCAAAAAATGCAAAAACAAAGTTCTACATATCAAGGGACATTGCTTGAGGGAGGTTTACCTACTCTCTATGGGTGTGCAAGTTGTGTAAAAGTTGATGTCGTATGATCTACTTAAGCTATATCCTCATACATTACAAATCTCACAACTAAATATATATGAAAATAAGCAAATAAGATACATACTAATTTTACATCACAAATTCAAAATTTTTCAGTGTGTTTTTTTTTTCGCAGAATAGTTAAATAGTTTCAAAGTTAATATTTACTAACATACAATATTTATTTCAATTTTTCTAAATTTTTTCAAAAACAATTGAAATTTTTCCCCCATGTCACCACATGTGGCTGACATGTCACCCATGTCGAGAGACATGGGGGAAATATAAAAAAATTGAAATTTTTCCCCCATGTCGTCGACATGTAACTGATATATCACCCATGTCGCTTGACATGGGGGAAAAAAATGAAATCTAGCGATTTGTAGTCAAATTTCGTGTTGCCCTTGGGGGAAATGGCGACATGTCACCAGGTTTTGCTGACATGTCGCCAGGTTTCGCCGACATGTCGCCCAAATGGCTTACACTACCCTAGAAGACTCCTTTAAAACCACAGATATCCCATAAGTAATCACAAAACCTACTTTCAAGGCTACCCTTGGACTTCTATTGAGATTGGTATTGCTTGTTTTGTCCTTCATTAATTGCAACATTAGGTTTTGAAGGAACTTGCCAATCTGTTCCCAGTGCGGAGTGACTTTTTGCTCTAGCAAGTTGAATCCATATGTTGACCATAAATGCCATTGTTTGGCTTCTACAGTTCAATGTCATTTCATGCACCACACTGAATTTCAATGCCATTTAATAAAAAAATTTTGGATGACAACTAGGCTTGACAGGATTTAGAAGGTGGGGTTCTAGAAAAGCAGATATGTTTTGAAGGAGTGGAATGAAGATATAAGAGCTCGATAGCATTTTTAGTAGGGAAGAAGGTGGTTGGGGAAAATGTAGGATGAAGAATTTAAGGAAATTAGTGGGAATCCTGATATTTCCATTATCGAGCAAATGGTAGTAGGATAGTCTTTATCAACCGGTTAAATGTAAATGAATTTGCAAATGCTCAGTGAACTAGGAAATAAAAAGAATTGGTGTTAATTCCGAAATATATTCTTAAAGGGATCCACCTTCCAAAGTACGAACGGTACTGAATAGGGGCCTGTTCAGAATGGATAAGGCAACATTGTTGGAGAGGAAAATTGAAGGAGAGAAAAAACACTGCCTTTGAGTTGTAAAGGGACAAGTCATCGGACCTAGTTGTTTTTTTTTTTTTGATAGTTAACAAAATGTTAGTATAAAAGAAAGAAAGAATACAAGAGATGCTGTATACTAGTGAACTGAAACAGCTCAAATACCAAGTGTAGTAAAAAAGAATACAATCATATCCAAAAGCCATCAACTCACAAGGCCCCGTGAAACAGTTCCTCGGAGGGAAAAGCTATGAACATATCTGCTCCCCCTAGCTACCTTATTCACCACTGCATTAGCTGCCCTTGGTACAACCGGGCCTAGGTGGATTCACTGTGGCTTACTTACAGTGGTATAAGTGAAAGAATACACTAAATGAGTCTTTGATGAAGCTTGTGGTGAAAAGCACGGCTACTAGTTTTATTTCTCTCATTCCCAAGGAATTCTTGGTCCAAATTCTTTCAGACTAATTAACTTGGTGGTTAGCTTATACATAAGCCTCCTTAAAACCCTGGCAGCTAGAATCGAGGAGGTTCCAAAAAGCACAATTTTCATCACCCAAGGCCCTTTTGTTAAACACAGTTGAAACATAAATGTTGGCACAATTATAAAGCCTAATGAATGTATGGAAGGAAGGGAAAAAAAATTGGGTCAAATCAGTGTTATTAAAGGCATGTCTAGGCGGTCACCTAGGTGACCAGGCAATGTTTCAGAGGTCCAAGTGATGCCCACCTAGGGCGAGTGTGCCTAGGCGAGCGCCTAGAAATCTGGGCTACCGCCTAGGCAACAAGGTGACCGCCTAGTCGCCTAATTTGACCGGCCGGTCGCCCGAGTTGTAAAATTGATTAATTGTAATTTTATATTTTAATTTATTGATTACTTTTATTCTAATTAGTTTATTATTTAAAGTTTACTTATGTTTTGTTTTTAACCGGTTAAATTAAAGATTTAAAGGTCTTAATTACATGAGACAATAAGCCTTTTTATGAGTTGAAGACTTAAAGTTCAACAGTTGAACCCTAGAGCTTGAACATGGGACAAACCAGGTTTGTCCTCTCTCTCTCTCTCTCTCTCCCTTGTCCCCTCTCTTTGTTTTTTTTTTCATATAAGCTACGGCACTTTGGCAGCTCTGCAATTGCCGATTGCCAATCCTCTCTCTCTCTCTCTCTCTCTCTCTCTCTCTCTCTCTCTTCCTCTCTCCCTAGACTCTCCCCTTCCTCCTATTGCGCCGACTGCCCCAGTTTTGGTTTTTTTGTTTTGCTTATTCTATTTTCTGAATTTAATTTCTAGGTCTAAATATCTTATATGAGTTATGAAAATATTAATTATGTTATAATTATCAAAAAATTACTAATTATGTTTCTAATTGTCTGAATTATGAAATTATTACTTCTGAATTGTAAAATTATTAAATTTTATTTCAAATATTGGCATATTTCATTTCTAAAAATGATATATATGGCATCTATTTATTATAGATCTTTTTGCTTAAAAAATGTCGCCTAGGCGAGCTCCCAATTGCCTAGGCGATGGCTAGGTCTATTGCCTGGGCTCGCCTAGGCATTTGCCAGAGGCAAGGCTATAGGCGCCTCTATCTGTCTGGACATTAAAATTATAATTCCCAATCATGATGCTGGGGTTTTAAAGTGCCAATACTTTCTTAAAATTTTTCAAGCAGGGGAGAGTGAACCTTGTGAGCAGCTGCTTTGATAACCTTGGGTCAAATAGACTTGCAGATATTTTTCAACCACGTGAAGGACAAGTTCTGCACTGCTGTATGGAGAAGAAAAGATTTGGGGAGAGATGGAGAAGATGGGTCCAATGTTTGTAACCTTCTGCCTGCTGTCAATGTTTATTAATGGCTCTTTAGAGTTTCTCAAAGTTGTCTAGAGGTAGTCGACAAGGTGACTTGTCTCCCTTTTGGTTTATGAATGGGGAGAGCTGTGTTGAGTGGGATGGTTAATGCTGGGTCTTGGTCTTTTGTTTTTATTGGTTGAGATGGTCTTGGGTTTGTCAAATGGAGACCTATGGAGGTGCCTTTGAGAAGGTGCTAGACTATGCAATTTAAAGGATCCAAAAGAGCTGAAGGAAGATCGAAAAGGACCTAGTTAGAAATGGTTAGAACTTGAAGGAACATTTGCCAAGAATATGGCTTTTGATAGCTTGGAATAGCAGGAAAAGGATTTGTGTTACTGATCCCTACTAATTGAGGAAACGTTTCTGTTGATCGCTGATTGTTTAAGAGGGACCTCGGATTCTATTCTTTTCCTCCTTTCTGTAAAAAATCTAATGATCTGGAGGGGAAGGTGCTTCTTCAAAGGCTAAAATGTTAATTTTGAAAACATTATTGCTTCCTTGTTGAGGATGGTAATTCAATATTTCCACCAGAAGGGCTTCAAGCATGTATGGTGAATCTCGGCAGCTTGTAAAAAAATGTATACAATGATCTTTAGATTAAGTAATTTTGTTTTCACAAATTTAGGAGTGCCGGTTCTGAAGCAGATACACTGGTCAATGTGATGTATATCTGCAACAGATCACTGCTTATCATAATAACAATACAAGCACACACACACACACACACACACACACACGTATATATATATATATATATATATATATATATATATATATATATAATTAGGACTTTTATATTTGGTATAGTGGTGGATAACAGTGTCATGGTTAGGACCTTAATTTTTGTAGATGATTAATTAAAAACAATATGTTAAAACAGCCTTTTGGAAGATAGCATTCACAGACCAGATTGACAAGTCGGTGATTTTTATGAAGGAAACAGAAAAGGCTGTTTATAAAAGTAGAAAATATAGAAATTATAATTGGTTTCTTTAGTGATTACCAAGATACTGGGGTCAAGAATCTCCATGCAGAAGTGGCTGCTTTGATGTTGGGAAAATCTTGCAAAAACCCAGGACAGATAAGTTTGTCAAGGGTTTTGTTAAAGAGTTGCATTAAAAAACTTTATGAAGATCAAATGCATGATGCTCTACCAAGGGCTATGAGGAGAATGGCCTGGCCTCCTTAGCAATTCTAAAAGAAAATAGACTACTTATGAAGATAAAATGTGTAAACCCTTACTGATTTGGTGTTGGAAAACTGCCCTGCTCTTAGTAATTTATTTACACACACACACAGACACACATATTTTTTTGATTGGTAAATGTATATGTATAAATATGACTATGAAAACCAGATGTATGCACCTTTACTGGCCCGCCTGTACATACTCAAATGCATTCTATTCATGCTGTCTAATCATAATGGTCTCATACACTATTTGACGTAAAAGTTCATCGAGAGTTTTAGGGAACTCTACATGCCAATAGGTAGGCTAGATAACTATGTCAGATGACAGATGCAAGAGTTATTCCAGGAGCTGTTAACTATGTTATACAGGTTTCATGGATTGTAAATTCAACCAAGTTGCGGCATTTCTCATGTCCTCTATAACTAGGAAGCAGCAACATATGGATATGCAGGCAGTGATGTTGTGGGTGTTTAAGCTGTTTAACCCTCTAGTGAATGAACATCTATGCTAGTGCTGAATCCTACTAGAACTTGCCTGTTGGAGATAATGCAGGAAGAGTTTGGTTGTTATTTGCCTGGGGAGGTGTATGCCTGTTGGGTGTGGGCTTATTGGGATGGGATTCTTGTTTGTACCTTTTATTTTCCTTCGCCCAGGGATTGAGACTAGTCTCTTTAGCCTTGGTTTTTGTTTTCCTTTTCTCTGCTTTCTGTCTTTTTATATCATTCATCATTTATCAAAAAAAAAAAAATATTACCACTTGACCCCTCACTGTTGAATCCCAATACTTTATGCTTTAAAGTTTTGCATTACAATGGACAGCACAATTCATTACCAAACAAACTCGCTATAACAAGATCTTTTACTGCACAAACAATACACTCATTCCTGCTAGTCACTCTCAGATTGTGGTTTCAATCATCGAAAGCTTCATTTATCACAGTATTACGACCTGCTTTCTGATTTTGGTCCGTAAGATCAAGGTTCATTGACCTTCTTGTTTGAACGGCATAACTGCATAATCATGTGATTTAGTACCCTTTTTCTTTTTGAGTGATCATACATGTGCTTTAGTACTATTAAACATAATAGTACACTCACAGTCCATCTTGTTTCTTTTGCCATGAAGAATTATGAATTCCAAACCAGCCTCTTAACATGTTTCTCCAGGTCGGGTGCTGAAAGCAGAATGGAGTTTTGAACGGAAAATTATGAATTCTAAACCAACCTCTTAACACGTCTGTCCAGGTGGGGTACTGAAAGCAGTATGGAGTTTTGAACGGCAAATTATGAATTCTAAACCAGCTTCTAAACATTGTCCAGGTGTTGCTGAAAGCAGTATTGAGTTTCAAACTACAGTCTATGATGTAGTAGGCTTACCACCAGTTTTATGATTAAGGAGCCAAGGTACACGCCTTCAACAACAGATTAATCATATAATAAACCTTGTTATCCTCGAACCATACTTCACACACACACACACACAATTCCCAGTTTACTGGTGGGACGTTGCAGAGAGAGACCTGTTGTGACAGGTATCCCACACATGGAGGCTTATTTGGTGAACCCTGCTTCATGTGTACATTCATTTCAATCCTTGATCACGAAAAATAATTTTATACCCAGACAAGGTATTTGTTATGTACCCGGACCCCATTCCCATTCAAAGCAGGACATTTTGTTTTTGCATGTGGGTTCCACTTGTCATGCATATATGACATTGATATGTCCTGTGCTAAATGGTGTCAGGGTACATAACAAATACCCTGTCTGGGTATAAATTTTTTTTCCACTGGTCATGTACCAAGTTTCAGTCCCAAAGACATTTGTCATGTGGCATAAAGGACTCACCTAAAACTCACGTCGAGAAACAATAAAAGAATTTGATGGCAGCCGATACATGTAGCAAAACCTAACATATGTATTATCAGGACTTGCATACGTTGAAAATGTCGTACACACGGCTAATCCAAAGGCTACCTCGTCAAATGGAAGGTATGAGTTAGCTCGATCATTCCTTCACATGGCAAAGATGGCCTTGCCGCAACAACCAAAGAAAGCTGCTGCAATATTGAAGAAAAGCTTTATATAGGAATGAAAATCTATCTTCAAAACCAACCTTTCCAAGATCCAAATGTTAATAATTTTTAATTTAATTTATGAAAAATATTATGTATTTGTCATCCGTATAAATATTGTAAGTGTTTATTGTTTAAAACATTATGCTTATATTCAAATCATGTGTTGCTGAATCCATGGACAGAGCTACATAGGGCTGAGAGGGGGCAACTGTCGTCTCTCAATTTTTAAATTTTTTTGAAGTTAGCAATTGTTTTTGTAGCATGTTACAAATTATCCCTTGTCAAGTTTTGTTTTTATCTCCCCTCCCCCGGAGTTTTTGTTGCCCCTTCTCTCAATTATTTCTCTTTTGTATCCTCACTCACTCACTAGGGATGTCAATTGCTTCGGTCTAAACTGAAAACCGAACAAATCGAACCGAAAAAGTCAGTTTGATTTTTTTTTTTCATTCTGGTTTGGTTATGGTTTAAAAAACAAAAAAAATGAATTAATTTGGTTCGGTTTATGGTTAAGGCTTCGACTAACCAAATTGAAAAAACTGAAGTAGATTATATATATTATATGTATAATGTAGAAACTAATATTAATTTTGTATTCTTTTTCTTAAAATTAACATTAATTTTGTCAAACCAAAAATCGAATCTCCCTCTACAATAGAATCTTGGCTTTGCCCCTGACTGAATCTATTTGATAAAAGAATTACAGATTGTGATTTGTATAGCATTAACATTAAAAATAGAACATATAACGGGTTAACCTAAGATTGAATCTGTCTTCATTATGTCTCTAGAGAGGTCTCCATCCTATTGTGTTCACAACAATGCAAGTCTTGTCCTGTCGTCTCGTCTTCTATTCAACCATCCCACACCGATTCTTTTCTCCTCTTTACAAATATTTCATTTCAGCTCGTCGAGACTACAGCACTTCACTTCTAGTTTCTTTGACTAGCTCAGAGAGAACAAAAAGATCGGTAAAAAAGAGAGATTTTCTTGAAGAATAACTAGCGAAACTTAGGGTTGAACGAGCCGAGCTAGCTTGTCTCAGACTCGGGCTTAGTTAACATGAGCCAAGCTTGAGCTTTATAGTTAGGTTTTAGAGCCAAGCCAGTCCCAAAAAAAAAAAAAAGCTCATTATTTTAACGAGCTTGACCTGAACTTAGGTAGGTTTGACTTGATTAAAGCTCGACTCAATTTTTATATGAGATTATATGTTCATATTCATATATCTTCTATTATGTATTAATATTAAACACATATGCTAGCATATTATATTGCATCTAATAATAACTATCAACTATAATATTAATGTTTTTATAAAAAAAAAGAAAAAGAAATATAATATTAATTCATTTGTACTAATTTAAGCTTTTTTACAAGCCGAGCTTTTTACGCGTCGAATTTTTTGTGAAGCAAGCTTTTACGAGCCTGAACCGAGCTAGGCAAATCTCAAGCTTGGCTCGGAGTCTAAATTTTTTTAACAAGCCTAAGCCAAGCCTGAGCTGAACTGGGCAAAGCTCGGCGCGGTTCGTTTACAGCCCATGCGAAGCAAAAGGCAAGTTCAAGATTGCTCCCTTGAAGAACCTTGTTGAGCTCAGTTTGTGGTGTCTCGCTATCAATTTTGTATTATTTTTTTTCTTTCACCCTTGGGACTTGAGGCTTTTGAAAGTATCCATTCAGATGGAAAAGCTCTCTAAACTTAATTAACTTATTTCTTAACGTCTTCTGTTAACATGACACTTCGCATAAATACATGAAGAAAACTAAGAAGATTCAACCCAATAATTATTGGGAGAGGGCGAGGATCTTCTGTGATCCAGATCACATGAAGTTGACACGTGTCTTATGTGGTCCACAATTTTAATCGGCTTTTATATGTTAAGATAGAAGTTAGTAGAAGTCGGTCATGGTTGTGGGTCCCCCAAGTTCACCCTTTCCTGGGGTTTTAAAAATTTTAGTCTGAGCTGGACACTGTAAGCCTAAGCCTATTTATGATCGTCATCACAATCGGTATCAAGTTGCGGCTGCAGTCCTTATGACTTATTATACATGTGGGAAGTTGTTGTAAATGTTTACTTAGTTTTCAAGAAAAAATAAAAAGTTGTTGTGTAGATGCTATTAAAACTTTGAAAATAAATATTTAGACTTAAATACATTAGTAAAATTTCTAAAGTGAGATATTTATCAGACACCGAACTGTGAAACAACTACAATTTTATCTTGACAAAGCCTTAGCAACATGTATTTATCAGACACCAATTTTGTAGGGACAGATGTTTGACTTAGAAAGCAAGCTCATCTCATCTAAACCCTATATTTTTAGGGAAGTGGCAATCTTTTATGAACCTGGGTTGTGTGAACCTCGTTTAAGCCTCAAATGAGGTTGACACCTGATCCCAATTGGCCACCACTAAGAAAAGTGATTGACATTTCTAAAATCCTATAGACCTGATTGGTTCGTGAAATTGAAGGTAGAAGTGGGACTCTGATTGGAATTGGCGCCTCCAATTCCAATTTTCTTATTTGGGAGTGCATTAGGGAATTGGAATTAGAATTCTACATGAACTTCGCATAATTCGTTTGTAGGCTATTTTTGAAGCTATCGAATTCACAGGGAGGAAGTTGTTAATTGCAATTCTCTATCCCCTGGATTTCAAATAAGGGTGGCAATGGGTTGGGTCAGGTATGGTCCTCGTTATAATATAGTCCACTCAAAACCATCTATTTAATAAATGGGTCAATTGGGTTTGGATGGGTCCGTAGGTTTATAACCTAAATCCCACCAGCCCAACCCATTTATCATTCGAGTGGGTTTGGATCAATCTAATTAAGAAAACAAATATTTTTTATTAATCCAAACCTATTGAAATATCGAGTTGGCTTTAGAGGGTCAGATCATATTTTGCTAGAACTAACAATGGATCGAGTTCAAGTCAAGCATGTTGGCGGATTTATAATGTAAAACCGTCAACTCAACTCAATCCGTTTACTATACGGGTGAGTTCCGGTTGACCCGATTTAGAAATTTCTACTCTTGTCAACCAAAATCTGCTAAATATTGGACGAGTTCAGGAATGGTTGGCGAGTCAGATCAGATTTTACCACATTTATCTTTAACCCAATAATAAAAATAAAAAATAAAAAATCATTGTTTACACCATTCTTATCTTCCTTGCTCGTCATCCTCATTCCTCATAAAATCATCAACAAAAAATTTTAAATTTCAATTATTTTTTGATATCCAATTATGAGAATCTCAATTCTGCTCAATTTCAGTTCTCAATGAATTAGAATTGGAATTACAATTTCTAACATCAATTCTAATTCTTCGAAACAATCAAACCTTTAAAAGACATAATTAACTGAAACTAACTTTTACCATAATCGGCTTCTACCTTAACCCATAGTAATTAGCTTTTCTAGTGGGCTCACTTGAGACACGTGTCAACCTCGTGTGAGGTTCACAGTCCAAGTTAACAGAAAATCATCTCATTTTTAGGTGCACGTTTTACTGATTAATGTCATTGTAAATAATGTAATTAAATAAAGCATTTCTCTTTCATAGTTAATAGGGTGATGCTTCAACTGGTGTATAGCATGACGAATACTACTAAGACTTCTTCAATGCGATTCCCATGGATGCTCTCACTGGCTTACTGTTTTACAATCCTAGATTCTGTCTTTTCCTTTTTGTCCCTTCAAGGTATCATAGCTTCCAAGTTTTCTTTAAGTTAGACCACTAGTTTAGACCTAAAAAAAATGGGCGATCTTTTTTTTGTGCTGAATCTGGACTGGCCGGTATTGCTGATCCGGACCAGGATCGGTCCGGTTTCTGATCCCAAGACGTTAAACCTAGAGAGAGAGAGCATAGTGTAAAGGATCGATCCCCGAGTTGGAACAGATCCTATATTAATGCAAAAACACTCAACTCGGTCCGATCCTGATACGGATTGAGCGATCCAACTCGGACTCGGCAAGTCGGATCTTCCAATCCATCTCGGATCGTCCGAGTTTAGTGTTTTGAGAGTGAAAACTTATTGATTTCACTCGGTTTGATCTCGTCCAACTCGGAATTGGAGCCGGACGATCCCGAGTTAAAACCGAGTTTAAACACTATGAGAGAGAGAATTTCGTGGTTATTAAAAAAAGGGCAGGGGGGAGATGGTTACTAGTTCTACTTGAAACATTAATACTAGTAGTTTGGCCATTTTCACAAAATCCAACCCCAACTTCTTAGGAACATTCAAGACCCTGAGAGTCTTGCCAAAGAAGAGCACTAAGCCCAACTCTTTGATATTCAAAAACCCACTCAAAATACCAAAAATATAAACTAACCTTATTTTGTCTTCTTACATATCGATCATCCCAATAAACCCCAAATTAGAATTCACAATCCCTATAACCATCCCTCTTAACAACACTAAAAATCCTCTTTGTTATATTCATTTACATAACAAAGTAACCAAAATGTCTCAGCTTCCTTTGACACTTCCGTCAACTAAAACCTTCCTTTAACTATAAAACCATTTCAGTATCAAGTCGCTCTCCCATCCTCTCTCTTTCCTTTCTTTTCTCTTCTTCTAATTCAAAGAATTAAAAAAAAAATGATCTCTCTCTCCTCCCAATCCTTCTTGTACCCTATTAGATTTAGATGTACATCTTCAACAATAAGGAATAATCATCAAGACCCACATAAGAAGAATCTGAATATCAACATAAATGGAAGTTTTCCTATGTCTACAACCAAGTTTGATGGTATGAGCCACTCCACCGGCAGTTTAACGGTGACTCTTCCGTCAGTTCAAGGCATGCCGGAGACTGGGAAGAATGTAACCGAAGCTCTAACCCTTCAAAACATTCCAACGACAAAGCAGTTGGTTGATCCATTCCGTCAAGGACTGATCATTGAAGGAGGAGTTGGGTACAGGCAAACTGTAGTTATACGATCATATGAAGTTGGTGCAGACAAGACAGCAACACTAGAGAGCATCCTCAATCTTCTTCAGGTAAGACGATCGATCGATCACCCAGTTTTCCTACAATGGCTTTACACTAGATCATGCAACCTGTGTAATAATATTCTCGAGAATTTAATTTTATGGGGGGGTGTAGGAAACTGCGTTGAACCATGTCTGGATGTCGGGACTTCTTAGCGATGGATTCGGTGCAACCCATGGCATGATGAAGAACAACCTCATATGGGTTGTTACAAGGATGCAAGTCCAAGTTGATAACTATCCAATCTGGTAAGCCCTAAAAGAATCCAGTCATCTATTTCATCCTTTCATTTGTGCAATATAATAATCTTCTCTACTCGAGCAAGGCTCAGGCTCAGTGTAGGCTCGTTAAAATATTTTGGGTTCAGGCTCGTTTGGGTTCAAGTTTGGCTTGCAAAAATCTCAGCTTAAAAATTTAAAGCTCAATATTTTGGTAATTTTTAATTTAATAAATAAAGAAGCATTTAACTCAGACTTAAATATATTAATATTATAATTAGCGTTATTATTATTATTATTATAATATAATATATTATAATATTAATATATAATATAAGGAATAAAAATATAGATGTATAATACCATGTACAAATTGAGCTGAACAACGCTGAGCCTACCCAAGCTTGGCTGCTCGTTAAGATAATGAGATTCTTTTTTTTTTTCAATCGAGGCTCGGGCTTAAGTCGCAACTCTAATAATAGAAGTCAAATTTGGCTCATACGAGCTTAGACCGAACCGAGCTAAGCTTGACAGCCCTAAAGACACTAGAGAGTTGTGCAACCAAGATAAAAAAAAAAGGTACCCAACATTCCAAAGGTTCATGTTGCAAATAGGATGATTCAGCCTAATCTAGTGAATAAAAGAGAAATTCCAGCATGGGCAGAAAATGATAACTCTATGAGGTTGGAATCTGCAGGGGGGAGATAGTAGAGATTGATACATGGGTTGGAGCATCAGGGAAGAATGGAATGCGAAGAGACTGGTTAATCCGAAGTCGTACCAATGGACGCATATTTGCACGCGCAACCAGGCAAGTTGGAAACTTGTTTACCATTTATTCTTGACGTTTAATTCCATGGTGTGTGATGGTTGTGCTAAGGAGTTGATGAATATTGAACATGATCAACAGTACTTGGGTGATGATGAACCGAGAAACCAGGCGTCTCTCGAAAATGCCTGAAGAGGTGAGAGCCGAGATCTCACCTTGGTTTATTAACAAGTATGCAATCAAAGAAGATGTCCCTGAAAAGATTATCAAGTTGGATGATAAGGCAAAGTACGTAAACTCCGAGTTAAAGGTAAATGTATGCTACTGTTATATGAACTAATTAAACTAAAATCTGTGTTTTTTTTTTTTTTTTTCACTCCATAGATCCTTACTAATGCAATTTCTGATTACGTAGCCCAAGAGGAATGATTTGGACATGAACCACCATGTCAACAATGTGAAATATGTAAGATGGATGCTTGAGGTAAACAACACAACACACTCCTTAGTACACACAAATTTTGTTATTGAGGAATCACCGAACAAGATCTGTAGAACAAAATCAATTTGTATTAGATAAAAATTATCAAATATTTATTTAAATAGTTCTTTGTGAGAAATCTTATCTCTTAGTGAGGTCCACCTTATCAGATTATCTCATGTGGCATCTTTTGATCTCAAAATTTTCTACTCCTATAATCCCATAAACCATTCAATCCTATAACCTGGCGGTGACGGAGTCTTACTTTGTCCGGTTAAGGCTTCAAGTTTGAGAAATGAATGAGCATAAAAGCATGATTAGATTATCAAATTTGAATCTGATTGCTCTGAATTATTTCTTGTCCAGACCATCCCTGATCAATTTTTGGAGGGTCACCAACTTTCTCGTATCACACTAGAATATAGAAGAGAATGTGGAAGTTCAGATGTTGTCCAATCCCTTTGTGAAGCTGATGAAGATGGAATTTTTGAAGATGGAGGTCAAGAACTACTCAGTGGATTTCCATTCACATCAGAGATTTTTGAGGGCCATGGACTGATGGGGTCCTTCAATAAGGGGCCATTGAGATATATACATCTCCTACAAACTAGAGGAGAGCAGAAAATTGAAGAAATTGTTAGAGGTAAAACCACATGGAAAAGAAGGCTCTCCATCATGCCATTTACCTAGTCAGACACATCAGATCATTAATGTAAAGGATTGTAGCCACCTCATATACTCTTATCTCACTTTTATCAATTATTATCATCCAATGATAAAAATGGATGTCTTATTGAAACCCTTATAAAGCTGATGGCTTGGAGTCTTGATGATCTGGCTATTTTTCACTGAAATTATTGGCCCTAATAAGAATGTCTTGGTAAGGCTTGAAGTGTAAGAATGAGTTCATGACTTCATGGAAAGGTGGTACTGCATGCAACACAATGAAATCCATGAGATGCAGATAGTATAATCTTCATTATTGTGTGTATCCTCAATACTTTCATTTACCTCTCTCTCATTTTGATTCAATGGAAATGTTGACCACAAGTTGAAAATTCCGAGGCTCTCCTCAACTGGCAGGCTCATTTCCAGCTCAGGAACTGGAGGTCCCAGATTCGAATCCTCGGGGTTACGTGACATATGATCATTGTGGGTGGTCGTGTATCCAGAGTTTACCCTGTCCCCACTAAGTGGTTTGGGGGTTCCACATGACCAATAAAAAGAAAGAAGAAAATGATGAAAACTCCCTTAAACATTTCAAAATTCTCAAAAAACTAACCTGATTGAACTCACTTTGGCCTATATATACTCCATAATTTTCTTTTTCATCATGGTTTCAAGGATCGGTCTGGATCGGATTGGCAGGTCCGATCCCAACCCGCGATACAACAATTGTATCGTGAGGCTTTGGATTGGACCGGTCCAACCGATACCGATCTGGATTGACCGATCCAGCCGATCTCTTTTTTTCTTTTTTTCTTTTTAATTTATAAAATAAAGGATCTAATCTGTATCGGTTTGGATCGGTCCAATACCGGCTGGTATCGCCTGTCCGACAGATCCAAAAAAAAAAATTTCTAAAAAAAAAAAAAATTAAAGATCCAACATTTGGATCGCCTGATCCAATACTGGATTGGCGATCCGGATCAAGATTGGCCGATCCAATACCGGATCGGCGATCCGGATCGAGATCAGACCGGTGAGTATAAAAACCCTGTTTTTCATTTTAAGTTATTTTTCTATTTTTCCATAATAATATATTATTGGCATTAGAGTAACTGAGTTAAGAGTCCTGATTCAAGTTTGAGTCTTTGGGTTTGCAAAAATTAATGGGTTCTTTATCTTGAGAATCATTATAAACAAAATCATTATTCAAGTTTCCATACTTTCATTCAAGCCTTCAGCTATTTTTTCAGGCTGCTGAATCACTAAGATTGTGGTCTTTCCCTTGAAATCTTGGGAAGCAAACATGTCTCCTATTGTTCCTAACTCATTGTACTCGCTCCAATCCGTAAGCCCCGTTAACAATGGCGACCATCTATCATGTCGTCTACCCACCAAGATTAGTTCATAATTGTTTTCCATTGCTCTGATCACTGAAACTGTTGCTGACCCATCCATCCCCACCTCTTCCGTATATATAAACCGATTATTGTCCACCAAACTGAACCTAAAAGCATCCACCACTTCATTGTCTAGTTCTCTATCTAGTACTGTCTCATCAGACTCATGATCACTGCTCGTCGTCATGCCATCCTCCTCAAGCATCCGAATCATGGTGAGATGGACACTGGGGTGTCCCACCATCCTTGCCCCTAATGCGAGCGCCTCCCGGTCGTCGGCACCACCGATGAAGAACACGGCGACATGATAAGATGTGTAGTTTGGTAGTATAGATCTAGACCTCACCAGAACCCCACGGTTGATCAGGATTCCAACGGAGCACGGCGCGCTGCTGAGTATGTTCTTGTTGACAATCCTAATACCCTTCTTCGACCAACCCAATGCACCGTTCACGCCATATTGCTTGTGAAAAGGAACGATTATGAGTGAAATCCCCTTGTCGAGCGCGATCATGGAGATATCGTTGTGCATTGTTGAGTATGGAGAGATGGTTGTAAAGGGGTGAACTTGAACAACACCTTTGTTGCTATGCTCGTAGTGTCTGAAGGCGTTGGTGATGCGTCCCGACGGTGTAACGCTCGAAGAATACGGCCGTTTGTTTGGTTTGTGGGCGACGAGAAGGGGGCTCGCACGGCCGAGAAGCTCGATCAGGTGGATGGTGTAAACGCCGATCGGACTCTCTTTCGTGGGATTGGAAACCTGAAGGAAGTTGATCATGGAAGGTACATTCTCTTGGTCATGAATGCAAACTAGCAGCCGGAGTTCGATGTTCAGTTTCGAGTGAAGAATTGTTCTTCTCTTGTAGACTGCATACCTCCTTGAAGGATCATGGAAGTGTCTGATTAAGGGTGTGGCGATTCCTGATGTGAACAACATGGCTACACATATGATTACATAAGCTTCATCTGCTATTATCTGCATGCACACACACCATCAAAGAATTAAGAATCAGATCCTTAGAAATTGATCATCAGGAAATAATAACAACCAATGTTTAAAAGCTTGGATAGGGCTGGTAACTCGAAAGTCTACCTATCCAAGTAACTCGGTCGAGTTATCAGCTGGTCAGTGCAAAAATATACTAATATTTTAAAAAATATATAGAAAAATAAAAAAAAATAATTGAAAAAAATCATAGAAAATGCAGAAAAATAAAACACAACTTTGAAATAAAATCATGCATTATTTGTTGAAATTAAAACTGGGAAAAAAAAGAATAAGATTGATATCACTCAACGTGCTCAACTTTTTTCCTATTAATAACTCTTTGATGAGATTCTCAAATCTGTTGAAGGTTTAAACTTCAGGATATAGACACATTAGATTCCCACAACCATTTGGTTTTTTTTTTTTTAAGAAATACTTGTTGCTATTGAAGTCCCAACTCATACTCGGGCGAGTTTTACAAATTACTCGGCCGAGTTTTCTGAAGACCGGCTAGTTAACCGTCCCTGGGATTTTAGAGCGAGTTAACCAGCAAAACCACCTATCTGAATAGCTCAACCGAATTTTCCGAGTTACGTACTCACGAGTTTTAAAACACTGATCACAATATAAAGAAACAAAAAAAGAGGTAGAGCTAGACCTTGCCTTACCCCTAATGACTTCAACTTGCGAAACA
>JAUPMG010000017.1:5401005-5420184 GCA_031762675.1 Pachysandra terminalis
ATGTGTCATCTTCTGATATTGTTAGATGTTGGGATACAATAGTAGTAATGTAGCGTGTTATGTTTTTGGGGCGGTTTTGGGGCTTTTCCTGGGACTTGGTAGTATTTTCTTTTTTGCTTTTGTATATTCTCTCTGCCTTAATCCAATCTTTCGTTATCGATCAAAAAAAAAATATATAAAGTTGTCATAAACAGCTTTACATCTTTGCATGCTTGTTTCAAATCTGAGGTCTTTTCATATCAGCTAAGCTATAGCCACTTCAACATTGTAGCAATTCAAGTGTGAACAATTACAAGTCTTCAAAGACTTGTATCTTGTCAACTTGCAAGTCTTTTCAAAGGTACATAGTTGTGGCAATTGCAAAGGTGTAAAGCTATCATAAACAGCAGCTACAGTCCATTGTATTCTTGTTTCAAATCTAAGTTCTTTTCATATCAACAAAGTTGTAGTCAGTTTAACATTGAAGCAATTCCCGTGTGAACAATTACAAGACTTCAAAGACTTGTATCTTGGCAACTTACAAGTCTTTTCAAAGCTGCGTAGTTGCAGCAATTGCAAAGGTGTAAAGCTGCAATAAACAGCAGCTAAAGTCCATTGTATTCTTGTTTCAAATCTGAGGTCTTTTCATATCAGCAAAGTTGTAGCCAGTTTAACATTGAAGCAATTCACGTGTGAACAGTTACAAGTCTTCAAAGACTTGTATCTTGGCATATTACAAGTCTTTTCAAAGCTGCATAGTTGCAGCAATTGCAAAGATGTAACCTTAGTTGTTTTAATTAATTACTCTAATGTAAGGTCTTACCTGAATGTATCCCTTGTGACCAGTTGTTTTTAATGAAATCAGTGTTTTATTTACTTTTTGTAGTATTATGAATTATCAAAATGATTTAAATCACAACTCTAACAAACCATCAACATAACCTAGGAATCAACTCAGTTGCTGGGAATGCACAAGGGATGTATAGGGAATTTTCCTCTTCCGATAGCAAGGGTCGTCTTAGTTTGGGAATATACTGTCGCACAACTCATCATTATTGGGTAAGTGGTTGTGGAGATTCAACAAAGGGCAAACTTATGGGTGAGAGTCATTTTCAACAAGTATGGGTGTCATACTAATGGTTGAAACATTAACCCACTGGCTAGAATTTTGTGTGCTAGCCCTTGGAAAGGTTGTTCCTTCACTTTACTCCTTGGTTCAGTTTGGAGTTAGTTCTTGCAGTCCATATTCACTTTTAGTCTGTGATGGGAGAAACCCCCTTGTCTTCTCTTTTCCCTCGTATTTTTAACCCAGTTGTTTCTAGGGACTCTCAAGCTGCCAACATACTCTCTTGGTCATCTTCTAGTCTTGAGTGGGACCTTACCTTTTAGACAGATCCTAGACCAGCTGATCTTATTGAGCTAGATGCACTATTTGAATTTCTTAGATGCGTCTTTATAGACCTTAGGGCTTAGGACTACCGGATTTGGACCCCATACCAGAGAGAAATTTTCCCACAAGTTTTTTTTTTGGTCATTTGGCGCGATAATTCTCACCTCCCTGCCATTCTTTTTGTTACGCCTCTTTAGAAACCGAAATAAAAGCCGTTGTGTGGACTACTTTGTTATACAGAATTAATACATGTCATGTCCTTCGGAGGAGCATGTACCTAGCCTTGTCACCTCACGTTTGCATCTTGTATTCAGGTCACAGCGAGTAGGTGGAAGTGTGGAACATCTTTTATTACATTGCTCAGTGACTAATCAATTGTGGAGCTATTTCCTGGCGACTAAATGGGTTGAGTGGGTTATGCCAGGAGAATTTTGAATCTCTTTGGTCAATGGAGTTTCCTAGTCTCAAGATTCAAAGCAAATTGATGTATCAGGCTTTATTCTTTGCATTTTATGGTCATTTGGGGTGAGTGGAACTCGAGGATCTTTTAAGGACTCTAGGGGGAGATATCAGCCTGTCATAGAATAAGTGTTAGTTACCATGAATTCTTGGGTTTGTAGGTTACCAGAGTTCAGAAAAGTTTCTCGAGCAGACATTCGTAGAAAGAGGGAGCTGATTGCTTTGTCTTCACCAATGTAAAATCTTCCAGTGAGGGGATTGTCAAATTGTATCTTGACAACTCCTTCATCGAGAACCCAGACTTATCATGCATTGGTGGCATTTTTACAGATCATTGGTATTATTTTGCATTACTTCTCAGGCCCCATTGGCATTGGCAACACTATAAAAGCTGAGGTTCATGCTCTTCTAATGGGTGTGAGGGAGGCTAGGAGGATGGATTTATGGATATTGAAGTGGAGGGAGACTCCACTGCTATTATCTCTTGGATGTCTGGTGCACAGGATTGCTCTTGACGGCTTTGTCATCTAATTTAGTAGCCCACTCTTTGGAGTCTGGGATAAATATTTCATTATCACATATGTAGAGATCGACATATGAGTTAGCAGATACTCTGGCTAAAAGAGAGGAAACTAATAAGGATTTATTTGTGGGAATACCTTTGGAGGACATGTTGAGCGAGATCTTAGTTCGAGTCTTGGTTTGTTTACCTTTCTCTTTGTCCCCTCCCGCTGCCATTTCATATATCCTCTTAGTTTGGCTTGTTTTGCCTCTCTTTGTCCCCCCTGCCGTTTCATTCTTTACAATATATCTCATTATCTATCGAAAGAGAGAGAGATCTTGACACTACTTATGAGAAATTCAGCTAGCACATATGAAATGAACCCCCCACCCCCCAAACCAGAAAATAAGAACCTTAATCACACTAGAATACATTAGCAAACAATAGAATAATTAAATAGTGCCGTGCTTATCCTGTTTTCTGATAAACCCATATGAATAGTTATTGAAAAGTGATAACTTACCTGGGAAATAGCAGCATAGCGTGCAAGTCCCCACGCAGCTTCTTTAACAGCTAATGCAGAAGGACCACAAGGAATGCTAACTACTGTCCGCCTATAAATTTCCATAATGTCCAACAATTAGAAACAAAAGATAAATGTTTAAAAAAAAAACTACGCAGTGAACTGACAATTCAACAAGATACCATTTTAATTCACATAACTATTCAATGTACAAAAAAGTCCCATGTAAGTGGGAAAAAGTCACGATAACGGTTACCATTTTGCAAACCGAGCACCTTGCTTATAGTATTCAGCAGATCTTGATGCCAATCCATCTAAGCCTTGGCACCAAGATTCGTTATTTGATCCTGGGAGGGGTACCAAACCCTGAGAAGAAATAGAATAAATATATTTAGTGCATCATTGACATGAAGGACACGGCAAACTCTCATAAAGGTGATTAATTAAAACAATATCTCAAAGCACAGAACATGTAATAGACACTATACCTTGTCAACTTTGATGCCAGGCACAATCTTCTCAGCACACAAGCAGTCTACAAATTTCTTACCATTTGTTGTCGACTGATAAAGTGTTTCCTCAAAAAGAATGGCACCAGAAATATATTCACCCAGGCCAGGAGTAGTCAGCAAAAGCTGTCTATAAGCCTGTCGGTTGGACTCTGTATTGTCCAAGCCAATGGATGCTAGCCTCTTTCCGCAGGTTGCATTCGATTCATCAATGGCAAGGATACCACGTCCTGGAGACGCAATAGATTTCTACATATGAAAGAGAAAAGCAGCTAAGCACAATGAAGAAACAAATATGAAAGTAATCACTCTTTTCACCACAAAAGTTCACAAACACTTGCATGAAAACCAACTGAAGGTCTTTTAGCCTTTTCTCAAAAACAACAGCATAAGTTTTTCAGATTGTTCTGGAGACCAATATTTGATAGATTAGTCAGTCTTTTCCTTGTTACTTGCTTGGTTAGGAATGAATTCTTACATAGTACACCCTTTTTGATTCTTCAACCTTTCACCTACATTCTTATTTATTAGATCCATTCATCAGATTTTTTTTTATATAGATAGATCCATTCATCAGTATGCAGTGGAATGGTAGTGATTTATGGACAAGAGCTGTCTATAGTGCAAAAGAAAAATATATCTAGAGAAAGTGACAATAGAAAAGAAGCCAACTGATTGGCAAGAAAAAAGAATGCCAATAAACAGAATACAAAGAGAGTGATTTTAAATTTCCCCAAAATTTAGCAAACTTTCCTCCGAAATTTTCCTCTTCCAATAGCACCAAAATATCCTTTACATCAATATTTTTCTTATCTTGAAGCTTTTTTGTATAATTGTTTTTACAAAATTTCCAAAAAAAAATTTTCCTGCCCCAATGTTTTGAAATTCTCCTCAAAATCAAAATTTAAAACCCTAAGAGAGATGATTCTGATGAAGTGGAGGTCAGATTTTAAGACTAAATTAAGAGAAATTAGCAAAACCCAAAAACTAGATGATCCAGCGGATAGCAAAGTATGTTCATAATGAAGAGAAAAAACAGCAGCAGTTGAATTCTACAAAGGGTATACTAACTAAAATAATCCCTCAAACCCAACACCATCCTGTTAGTATGTATTTTAATTTGTATTTAACTATGTTTAATTAAGTCACTTAACCACAATTTATTAAGTGCCCTAATGGTTACATAAACAATTGTAAGAGTAATTAAGCTGATGGTTCGAACCTTCCAACAAAAGATAAATTAATGTCTTAATTGATCCCAAAAATAAAGCGCATATAGGCCCACTGGAGAGTCCATGTAAACCCAAGTCTACCCAAAACTGAAACAATAGGTTGGCCGAATAAGGTAAAGTTGTTGCCTGATCTGCTTTGATTGAACCATAAAATGGAGATGTGAACTCCTACTGGACCAAAAAGGTTCATCACAGCGGTGATTGGGCTGCTAGGTAGCATCCACCACTGGACCATAGGTGGCCAAATGCCATTGAGCCTTAGGAAACAAAGCGGTTAAGCCTGTCTCCCCCCCCATATATATATAAAGAGAGGGAAAGAGAGAGACAGACCCTCTCCCATAGGGGGTGAGAGAGAGAGAACTTTCTCCCCAAGGAAAGAGAGAACTCTCCTACGAAAAGGAAGAAAGAGAGAACTCTATTCCATGAGAAAGAATAGGAGCTTCCATGCCAAAGAAACTCCATATGAAGAGAAGAAAAGGGCTTTTCTAAGAAAGAAGCTCCACAAGCAAAAGGAGTTTCTTAGTGAAATACGAGGCCTAACAAGCTATTGTGTTGTCAGACCACAATGAAATCACACCTTGCTAAGACTCTAATGGGCCCATTTGAGGTTGTATTGGTCAAGGAATGCAATGTCGGCGACATGTCGCCCATGTCGGGCGACATGTCACCATTTTCCCAGGAGGCGACACGACATATGGGTATTATGTCGTTTTGCGGCGACATGAGCAACATGTCAGCAACATGTCAGCGACATGGGCGACATGGGGGAAATTTTCAGTTTTTTTTGAATTTTTTTTAAAAATTAAAAAATGTTAAGACATTTGTTTTTGCATTTTTTTATGTATTATGATGTATTTAGACACTACTTAGGGCTGTTTAAAACTTGGGGGGAAAACCCATCAAAAATCCCACATTTTCCCAGATTTCTCCATCATTTCCCCCATATTTCCCTTTTCCCCCTCATAGATATGGCACTTGATTTCTAGTTTTATATATCTTTTAATTGACTTACATTCACTTTTAGTGTAGCTTAATTAGATGCAGCATCTTTTTTTTACAGCTTACAGACCCGACATCGTGTAAACTAACCCCTCATGTAATGACTTCTAATGTGTAGGCATTTGTTTTTGCATTTGGATGCATTTAGGCCTTAATTAGACATATTTAAAATTTGGGGCCAAAAATCCATCATTTCCCTAACTTTTCCCCATGTTGCCAGATCAAACTGGCGACATCGACACAGTAAACCTTGGCTACCACTAGGATCCAGAGACCAAACACGAGTATCAAGGGAGGACTCATCAATAAACACATTCTTAAGGAGATCAAAAAGATTACTTGACTCCTCCACCTTCACCAATCTTGGATCTAATCAAAGAGGAAGATTCCAAGAGAGATCCGAAAGGGACCAACTCAATATATCAGCACCAAGAGAATCCAAACAAGGAACTATTTGGAATACTCTAGGAAAGCAGGAAGCCAAGGAATGCTCTCCCCACCAGACATCAGTCCAAAAACGAATAGATATACCTAAACCCACTGAAAATCTAACCCAATTAGATAAGACGGGAAATAGAGAGGTAAAATTCTTTCAAGCATAGTGTATAAATTCGGTATCGGATTGGGGATCATCCCGGTCCAATACCAAGTTGGATCGGCCGATCCAAACACTCTCTTTCTTTAAAAATAAAAATCAAAAAAATCAGAAAAATAAATCCCCTTAATGCCCTTTGACCGATTTAGGTTTTATTTGATCTATTGTTTTATTTCTGTATACAGAAAATGAGAAGAAGGGGAAGGAGAAGCCGAGAAGGAGAAGGATAATGAAGGGATTAGCAATTCCAGTTCAAGGAGGAGAAGAAGAAAAAGAAGGAAGAAGAAGAGGTGGCACCGGCGGTAGTCTTTCCTCTCTCAGGCACCGGCGGTAAGTCTCTCTCTTTTTTTTTTTGGTGAGAGGTAAATCTCTCTCTCTCTCTCTCTCTCTCTCTCTCTCTGGTCCAACTTCTACCTCTCTTTCTCTGAAATTTCAGATCTCTCTGAAACTTTCAAGTGACCTGATTTTATTGACGTGATAGAGGCTTTCCTTGAATCGACGAACAACCTAACCCCTTCCTTCCTTCGACGAACAACCAAACCCCTTCCTTCCTTGAATTGACCTTGAATCGAAGAACAAACCTTCTTTAGTCTCTGGAGTTTTCTTCCTCTTTAACCTTCTTTAGTCTTCATGTTCTGGAGTTTTCTTCCTCGTTTTTTTTTATAAATATGTGATTGGTCTAAGCAGTCTCTCTTTGGACCGGACGATCTAAACTTTGGGCCGGACTATCCAGTTTAGATCGTCCGGTCTGACTCGCCGATTCCGAGACGAATCGCCCGATCTGTATCAGGTTCAGACCAAGTCGAGTATTTTGGGGTTTTTTTGGGATCGGTTTTAACTCAGAGATCGTCCCAATCCGATCCCAAGTTGGATCGTCCGATCCAGACCGGGATCAGACGATCCTTTACACTATGCTTCCAAGCACTAGTCGATTTAATATTAGCCCTAGGTTTGACATCCCACCCATTTGAATGAACACCGAACTTACTTGCAATGACGGAATGCCACAGAGCCTTCTCCTCAGTGCTAAATCTCCATAACCATTTGCCCAAAAAAGCCTGATTCCGCGAGTGAAGATTGCCCAAATTAAGCCCACCTTAAAGGTGGACTCTACTTAGGCAATCTTTTAGCTCGTAAGCGTGCTTTGTTAGGCAAATGGTTGTGGAGATTTGGAACAGACAAAGACATGCTATGATTTAGGGTTATCTCTATCAAATATGGACTACATGAGAAATTGAGAATGAAATTTTTTTTTAACAAATAATGAAAGATGATATAAACGAAGGGAGAATGTACAGATAGGCCCGAGAGGAGCCAAAACAAGAAAGCGAAAAACAACAAAAAAGCAAAAAAGAAAAAAAAGAAGGAACACGCCTCTAATGCAAGCCTATAACACCAGACCGGCACTCAGTGAATAATAGTCAGCCTATAACACCAGACCAGCACTCAGTGAACAATAGTCAACACCCTGGAAGTATATCATTAGAAGGTAAGCCCTCAAACACTGAATCCCTCTCAACTCCTCTACCCAAAGCATCCGCAATCCCATTGGCTGATCTAGGGATATGAGAAAACGAGATATCCATAACCCTAGCCAAAAACACGTCTGATATACTCAAATAAGCAAGTCTCCAAGACTTAAAAGGCAATATCCGCATCCAAGATAGATAACTACAGAATCTCCCTCAACCATGCAATATCTCACCTCTATGATCTCTAAAGACCTCACCCACGAGAAATGATTGGGACACCAATCCTAATATTAGTGTTTTCAGTCCTTGCTTGTGGTAGGTTGTTGCCTTTGGCTCCTTTCCTTGACCCTCATGTTCAGTTATGTGTGTGATGGGTCCCATGTCCAGTTTCAGCTCGACATTTGGTAAGGGGATTCCACTTTGTCCTCTCGGTTTCATCATCTATTCAATCTTGTTCAGAACAAGTTTTCATTGGAGGTGGATATTCTGTCGTGCTACTCCAGTGATTTGTCTTTAAGTCTTGATTTCACAAGTTTTCATTGGTGGTTGAACTTGCTTTGTTGTTTATTGATCAAAAAAACTTGCTTTGCTGTTTATTGATAAAAAAAAAACTTGCTTTGTTGTTTATTGATCAAAAAAAAACTTGATTTGTTGTTAGACTCTCCCAAGGATATGTTCATTGATTCCAACACTGCAGACTCAGTGACTCTGGGATTTGGTCTTCCAATCCAAGGGGGTTTTTTCAACTTGTTCTTTCTTTCATACTCTCTGGCTGGATCACGATCTCCCTTCCTGCTTGCCATCTGCCTACTTCCTTTAGACAGTCTGGTCACCTCCTAGAGTTAGGTCCTTCGTTTGAACTTTTATGCTTTACAAAATCAACACTTGTGACATAATTGTAAAGAAGGAAATCCCTTGTTTTGTATCCCATATTTGCATCATGTGCATGAATCATGGTAAGTCGATCAATTATTTATGCCCGAATTGTGCTATGGCTAGAGAGATTTGGTCGCAATCTCTTCAGCTGATTGATATGGTGTGAGTGATACCTTCTGATGTTGGCTTGTTTTTGGATCAATGGAGATTCCCAAGTATGGGAAATGGGGATAAGCTGATGTATCAATCCCTCTTTGGGGATTTTGGGGTGAGAGGAATAGGAGGATTTCAGAGAAGTGGAGGCGCAGTATTAGTTCTATCTTTGACTCGATCTTGCTATCAATGGCTTCATGTGTGCCTAAACTTCCTAACTTTAGGGAGTTCTCAATTGCTAAGATTGTCAGAGTTTGGTTTACCATTGCATTCTCTTCTCCTTCATTTCAAAGAGTTAGTCCTATCTAGTGCAGTTCTAAGGAGGAATTCATCAAGCTAAACTTTGATGGTTCATCGTATGGGAATTCAGACCCTTCAGGTATTGAAGGTGTCTTTAGAGACCACAGCGACCACAATTTATTTGGCTTTCCGACTCCAATAAGGGATGGGGATGTATTGTGTGTAAAGATCTCTACTCTAGCCATTAGGTTAAGGGGGACGAGATTGCAAGGACTTATTTATTGAGGTCGAGGGACACTCGCCATCAGTGATTTCTTAGTTTTCTTCTTCACAGGAGTGCTCCTAGCGGTTTGTGTATCTCATTCACTTAATCCATTCTTTAGCATATGAGATGGCATCTTGTTCACCCATGTACCACGGGCCGAACGACTTGGTGAATAGACTAGCCCGGAGAGGGGCAATGAGCGAGCCTACTTTTTGGAATCCCTTCTGTGGACATGTTACACGGAGATGTATGATCTTCCAAATTCTGTATTCTGTTATTTTGTGTTGTTTCTCTTTGTATCTCTTTTTTGAGCTGGTTTTTTATGTATTGATTGAGTCTAGTCTCAGTTAGTTTTTTTTGTCTTTATTTAGTATTTGCGTTTGCAAACCATCTTGGTTAGCCGATAGGTTTTACTCTCTCTCTCTCTTTCTATTTATATATATATATATATATATATATATATATATGCTCGTCATTCATCAAAAAAAAAGGTCCAACCTACAAATAAACATCAGATTTTGATTGAACATCAACCCATTAATATCCAACAACAACCCCATCCAAACCTCACACATTGCCAGCACTAGATCCAATCTCATTCAACCAGGTAAATTCAATATGTAAACATGCTTGAGACAAACACAGAGATGTTCATATTTCAGGTTCCCAGTCTGATGCTACTAGAAAGTCATTTTCATTGAAAATAATTGAAGATCGTGCTCCGGTTTCTTAAAAGCACCAGCTTGATTTCATAAGCTTACTCAAAACATTTCAGTTCAATTGTTCAAAGCAATGTTCAAAAGTATTAGGGACCCATAACAATTGCTCCTTCTATCGTTCTCTTGTTATGTTTATGCCATGTTTGCATCAAGGTTGTATATGACGTTGTCGCAAGACATGTCGCCAGACCCTTCCAGGGACGTGTCTGCGACATGGTGGAAAAAAAGAAAAAAAATAAAATAAAGAAAAAATGAAGGATGAAAATATATATATATTTGTTTTAATAAAACCTTACAAGGATCTAATTTAAAACTAAATACATTTAAAAACCCAAAATATGACAAAAACAATGCATATATAGGGTTGATGTGGTGACGAGAATGAAATTGAACCAAGATGCTAATGCTACTCTTTATGGATGTGATGTACTGATGTCTCCTCATTGTGTCTACTCTTTTATCTAATTGTATTATGCCATTTAGACAATTGTATTGCTTTTAGTGTATTTTGACATATTTATGACTTATTTAAACTATTATTATGGATGATTTCTCCATTTTTCTCATGCCCGTATGTAATCTTACCTCTCCATTTATTTTTCATCGCTATACATGCACTTTTTGTCATATTTTGGATATTTAAATGTAATTAGCTCTAAAGTAAATTGTTATAAAGTTTCTTTAAAAAAAAAACAATTTTTAACCTTCTCTCACTTTTTCTTCAACTTTTTGTTCTTTCCATCATTCCTTCCATATGTTCCCGACATGTAGCGAATGTCGCAAATGTCGACGACATATGGGGGACATGATGGAAAAAATCGCTAGAGAGGCTTCTAATCATATGTCATGTCGCCCCTTTCAAAAATAGGGACATGTCACAACATATAAAACACTGGTTTGCATATCGAAAAAACAGCAAGTTATAATTCGCATTATGTTTAATTACAGCTTTAGTCTATTTTATAATAATTGTTAGCATTTTTAACTACTAACTAACATACACAAAGTATATTCATATTCTTGCACCAACTGAAGCAAAACTTACCTACTTGTTTTGTTCTCAACCCGACACAAATCAGTCCCCAATACCAAGGTTGTCCAACCATGAATCGACTCGAAAGTTGCAATGGGTCACTTAGAATCAAATCGTGATTTTGATTTCTAAATCATAAGATCCATAGCAATTTTAGTATAAGTAGTGTCCTGGGTTTATGTTTTTGGATTTCTCCTAGAAAAGGGTTTCTTCTTGTTGAGATAAGCAAGCTATGCTTCTTTCTGTGAATTTAGTCATTTAAAATACCAGATTCTATATAAAGAACGATTAAACAAAAAAAAAACTGTTTTTCACAAAAAAGAAAACTGGAACTTCTTAGTGTTGCATAGTCGAGTAATCTGGATTATAAAATCAGATGATTAAATTGTAAGATTAAATGTATGAATCATATGATTCAAACAAAAATTATTTCTTTCATATGATTTGAATTGACCTAGGGTCGAAACGAAATAAATTGATGTAATGAATCGTATGATTTTAACAGCAGAGCCCAAGACAGGCAGTCCAGTTCAGAAACCTTGAATCACACCCAGTACTCAATGCACGTCCAAGGTTTCTGCATGTAAGCTATAGAATTATCCAAAAGTCCAGTCACTGGGACCAGAAAGGCCTGGTGAGATCCGCCATTTTACAACATTGTTGTGAAAAAATTTTAACATGTGGCAGCTGAATTGGCTCAATCAATTTAGTCTACGTGTTCCTCCACATCACCCCACTCCAAATGCCAAGTTTCAGACAGACATATATCCACCATGAGGCAAAAAGAAATCGACTATTTAAAAGCATTAAATATTTGCTGACTGCTACTACAAATGGTAAAAAATCAACACACACTCTATATGAAGCTTATGTAGATGAAGGATTGTCCCCATGGCCTATCAAAATAGGCCCTGCCAGATGGACACCCCCACTGGCCACACCAACCCTCCACATGGCAAAAAAAAAAAAGGCATGCCCTATCAAGAGAGTAAGACAAAATCACTGAACGGAAAACCATTTCCCTACATTCAGATGTTGATTTACTTAGAGAGAGAGAGAGAGATTTGTCTTAGTTTAGCCATGTCTGTAACAAGAGAAGTGTGTTTCAGCAAGCAGTCAAAAAAAAATGATTATGAACTTCCATAGGTTCTAACAAATATTTAAGCAAGTAACAGTAGAGCCTACTTATCCTACATTCATGCGGACCGACTGCAAGCATAACCTTTAGACTCACCTCCACTGGTGCTAATCAAACAGTAACAAATTTGAGTATCTGTGGAACAAGAAAGGGGTTTGAAGGCTAGGAGCCTACAGAATACAATTTAAAGTATGTATACAGACTAAGTAGAAAAGAAAAGAGAGATCATGCCTTGTAAAGAAACTTTGCATTTCATCTAATGGCACCAAAATTGTGGATGAATCAGACAACTCATTTGCATTCTTGAATCTTACAATTGGAGCAACAACTTTCTCACGTCCAGGATCTGAGGGCAAATGTAGCAACTTCTTTAGGATGTATGTAATGTATTAAAATTATTCACACACATACACGCACGCACACACACACAAGGTTAAATTTCATGCGCAATCTGACAAAATGAATAATTTATGATGCTCCACTCTGAAGAGACTTACTTGCACACCCTATTTCACCAGAAAGATTCAGTAGTCGAACACACGGATAGCCATCAACAATCAAGTACATCGACTTCTCAAGATCAGGAACTGATTCCAGAGAATTGACATGTCCTGAGGTTACCCATAAATAAAGTTAATTCAGATTCAAAACATGAAAACCAAGAACAAGAAAAAAAAAATGGGGTTCTAGAAAAGGAAAGTACAAATGATTCCAACAAAGAAATTTATAATTGGAGTTGTACCAAAAAACAAGTATCCTTTCTACCAGTAGAAGAGGATACCATATGCATATCAAGGACAGAAAAGAGAGCCATTAAAAAGTTTTACCAAAGAACAGAGAGTTATTTTAAGCTCACGTGAAGTGTAAGCAACTACTGCTAAAATGAACAAGTAACAAAGTTTGATATTTGATGCTTAAAAGGATAGAAAAGAGAGCCATAAAAGAGATTGAAGACAACAAACAACAGAAACAGTTCTTTTGAGTTCAGGTGAAGTGGAAGCAACTACTGCTAAAATGGACAAGTACTCGAGTTTGATACTCAGAGACTGAGTGTAAGTTTGCAATAATAAAAACCTAAAACAAGTGATCAAGAAATGGATGACATCCTACACTGTTAAAATCAGGTCATAGGGTTCAATTTTGGCTTACCATCCAACAAAACATTACAGAAAATATATTCCTATCTTATCAAAAAATTTCACAATAGTCAAGGGAAAAGGATGATATTCCTTAACCGAAGGAGTTTGCAACTCTTAAAACACCCAACAATACTTTCAAAAAAAATATATCTTGAAAATTTCAGGATTTATAGGATTCATCATTCTCAATATCCATATAGCCATAAACTTGATAGTAGACTAATTGGCCTAAAGTCCTTAATTTCTTTCCCCCTTTCTTCTTAGGAATCAACACAAAAAAGTAGCATTTGTGATCTTGTTGATTATCACATGATGAAATGTTTTGTTAATTATCAAAAAAAAAATTATCCATAAGGCCATAGCCATACTTGAGTAGTACAGAATTATCAAAAAAAAAAAAAAATTTACTTGAGTAGTACAGGATTACACACCTCTAAAACCTTTAGATGCTAGCAGCATGGTATTCACTGTATTGTAAGAAATTCATCCTCATCATCTACTACTTGAAACCAATTTCAACAATTTCTGCTAATGATATAGGGCACACCAAAGAAAAACTAAGAAATTCTTCATCACAGTAACTTGACTTGAATTTTCCCTACAGGCCTGAAAATTCTAGCATGTAATTAGAGGTAAATATTCACCTTCACGCATTCTTCTCACCATTAAGGAAAACTACAATAGAAAGAAAAGAACAAACACTATCTCTTGCACTCATAAATAACAACCCCCAAACCCCAAAAAGATCATAATAATAAAGTAAAATTTAAAAAATAAATAAAAATACACAATGAGCCAAAACAATTGTGATTCCTTAGACATGTTATATGGACTCTTCTATTCACCACAAAGTACCTGTGCCAACACCATATGATATGTGTATGGGCATGGTATCCATATCAGATCCATCACGGCCATGTCCAGTTTTTTTAACAGATTTTTTTTTAATGAATAACGAAGACACATTAAAAAAGATAAGGAATGTACAACTCAGTCCTCGAGAGGAGAATAAAGCAAAAAAAAAAAAATACAGAAAATCACAAAGAAAACTCAGAAAAACACAAGAATAATAACAGGACAACAAAACTACTCCAGAATATGTAGGTCCTCCTTGGTTATACCACCTCGGGATAAGGAGCCAGCTACTTCATTATCCAACCTGAACACAAGTGAGAACAAAACTTTCAGTCCCCAAGCCAATGACCTTGCCTTCAAGAACAGGTATGCTAATCTCCAAAAATAAAAGTGGGGATATCTCATCCATCCAATAACTGTTGCCGAATCCCCCTCCACGTCAACATCAACGAGATCTTTGTCTGTATCTAACCTCAAACCTGTCAATAACACACAGAGCTCTGCTCTTACAGCATTCACTACTCCCAACGAGTCTGAGTTCCAATAAGGATGTCTCCTCGATAGTCACGAAATACACCTCCCATCTCTGAAGGGCCCAAGATGCCTATAGAGCCTCATCAAAATTAAGTTCGATGGTACCTTCCTTTGGGGCGACCCAAATCACTTGAGCCCTAAAAACACAAGGGGAGGACAAAGCCATTGTGCTCCAACATCTAATAATGTCCATCACAATATAAACTTCAAAACCCAACAACACAATCACCCATGATGCAACATAATGGAATCAATGATGGAACGAAATCTCGATTGTCTGTCCTCAGAGATACGCCTGTTCCGTTCAACACAAATAGAACAAAGAATGACAAATGGAAGAAGTTTGTACAACCCTTTACCTCTCATCCCAAAAATGGGAACCTCCACTAATCAAGCAGAGAACAAATATCTCTAGGGAATACCCCAAACCACAATTATCAAGCCCAAAAAAGCTCCATACGGACATGGCAAACTCACAAGATATAATGAGGTGGTCAACGGATTTTGCATACCTGGGGTTAGGGGTGCAACTCGGTTCGGTTTGGTTAGGGTTGACCTCAAACCAAGACCAAACTGAAATTTAATAACACCAATCCAAAACCGAACCAAGCCGAATTGAAAAACCCATAACCAAACCAAATTAAATCAAAAAAACCGAAACCCAAACCGAATTGCTGTTTCGGTTTGGTTTGGTTTAGCAAAAGAACAAACAAGAGTTTCATGGGGTGGCAACGAACCGGGCCACAGCCTAAATATAATTATACATATGCTGGGTCGAGCTCAATCCGAGCTTCAGGCTTTAATTTCTAAGCCCAAGACCACTCATACTTATTATTTATTATTATTTAAAAATAATAAAACTAAAATTATAATTTTTAAACAAATTCAACCAATGGTAGAACCGGTCCGATCTACCTTCTTAGGTCTGACGGAAAAAAAAAATTGGTCTACTTTCTTAGGCCATAAGACCACCAATGAGCACTTCTACTTATAGTGCCCCGGTTGGAGGATTATTTAATCCCTAACCGATGTGGGACTCTTTAGTGCATACACACAGTCGGGGTGCGTGCGGCAACCCGCGCGAGGGGCGCGCACGACAACACATGCATGGGGACCGGGCATATAGAATAAATTGAATTCGGTTTGGTTCGGTTTAATTCGGTTTGGGTTTCAGGTTGGTTCAGTTTAACAGAGGGCTCAACCCAAAAGCAAACCAAATTAATTCGGTTTGGATTTTTCTAAACCATAACCAAACCATATGTATGCAATCTTAACCCAAACCAAACCAAAGTCGGTTTGGGTCGGTTTGGTTTCGGTTTAAACCGAACCGAGTTGCAACCCTACCTGGGGTGAGAGAGCCATAAGCTTACTCTGACACTGTAGAATATCATGGGTGTTTATCTTGTATAAATGAGTGATCCACATAAATGTCTTAACTTTGGAGGAGTGTTGGATTTTTGCAGTGACTGATTGGAGAACAAGGGAAGGGGATCCTCTCGAACTCGCCGAATCTCAAAAATAAGGATTTACAAAAGAATCTGCCCTGGGGTCCAAAAGCGAAAGGCCAAGTACGAGAATTTAAACTGGCGGAATCAATAAAAGCATCACTAAGGAGGTCAAACAACACTTCTAGTTTGTCCGAGTCTGCTAGTCTAGGATCTCTACGAACTGAAAAATTTCAGACCAAGCCATCCATAAATAGGGATGGCAATGGGGCAGGTTAAACGGGTAATCCGTCCTGCCCCTATTGGTTAGGCTTTGGTATAACTTGAATCGGGTTCGGGTCGGGATTGGGTTGTCTCAACCCGCCCCATTGCCATTCACCTATATTATATATTCATATATTTTATGTATAAATGTATATTTTATAAGTAAATATATCTAGAAAATTATTGATTTAACTTTAAAAAAATATATATATTTTCAATTTATCTTATAATCGGATCGAACCCGCCCCACCCCGTTAGGGTTAGGAGCGGGTTTGGTATTAGGCGGGCTCCTTTAGGGATGGGTTAGGGTCTGTCAAACGCCTGCCTGAACCCGCCCCATTGCCATCCCTATCCATAAACCATGTCAAAATGGCGGCCACTATCGAATCAAAGAGGAAACAGAGATGCATAAGGCGAGAAAATCTGGCACCTAATAAAGGCTCACCCCATTAGAGATCAGATCAAAATCAGGTACCCGAACCAATACTAAAACAAAAAAGAGGGTAGAACACGGGGGACAAATGGGAAATGTCTCTCCAAGGACTCAAAGATGGAGGAAGGACCTTGGTATCAATATCCCACCCATTCACATGTATTCCATATTTACTTGGAACAACCTTACACCATAGACCATCTCTCTACACTGAATCTCCAAAGTCATTTAACTAGGAGAGTTTCATGTCTTGATGTTGCCCAAATTGAGACCCCAATCGTGTTTGGACCTACACATTATCTCCTAACGAACCATATGATCGTTTCTAAATCCCCCCTTCCAACAAAAAATCTCGTTGTATTTGTTCAATCCTACTCACCACACTCCTGGGGACTATGAACCTAAAGAAGTAATACACATGGATATTAGTGTTATCCGCCCACCGAACAACAAATAATAAGTTCAGCAGATGTTTCCTCCATTTTAAACAAATGCCTCAATTATCATCATTATATACTTAACTATGAAGTTTTAAATCTATAGAAACTGATATTAGGTATAGGTAGTACCATATTTTGGTATTTCTTACCCCACATAAGTTCAAATAAGAGTATATGGGCTGAGTCTCCATGTCCTATACTGCTATACATGGGAATCAAGCAAATCTCAAACTTAGACACACACCCGCACCCAACATCCACGCCCAAGTCCATGTAAAATAGGCCATCATACAGGTTCAATAGAAGTCAAACTCCAGCCATACTATTAGTTAACTAATTTGAATAACTTATAATACTACTTAGCTCGTTGTTAAAATCTTACTATTCATCATATGAATCTTATGATTCGATTCCATTTGTACCTAGATTGATTCAAATCAGTGAAAAATCAATTTATGTTTAGATCTTACGATTTACGATTTAGTTGTACGATTCGACTCTACAACACAAAAATATCAGTTTCTTTTTTTAACTAAAAATAACTTCCCTTCTTTTGTTTAATCCTTATCTATATGGAATATAGTACTCCAAAACAATTAAATATACATAAATAAATATAGTTTACTTATTTTAACCAAAAAAAAAAACTTTTCCCAAGGGAAAACTCAAAATCTAAACCCCAAAACCCAAACCAAGTTAAATTACTATGAATCTTACGATTTACAATTCAAAATTACAATTCGATTCTATTTGACCCCTAACGATTTTCAATTGGATTCATGGTTTGACAACCTCGCATCTTAAGAAATCTAATCAATCCAAAACACAAATATATTCCCACTCCTCATACTTTGGCTTTGTCAGGCTTTATGTGGATGTTCATGGTACATTTAGAAGCCAAATTTTCAGTTCCCTATGCATTTTCTTAATTTCATGGCAATATAATCAACTGAAGTAGAAATTATGGCTCACCGTTAGTCATTTCTACTGCCACCCTTAATCAAGGTTTTAGATTTCAATTTCGAGGGAAAGTTCGAACCTAAGCAATAAGGAATTTCAGGGGAAAAATTAATTATTCCACGATATCTCCCATAGATATAATACTTAAAACAAAGGAAAAACCGAATTTGAAGCCCTTCAAAAAAGGAAACTTCGCTAAATTTTGGTGAAATTTAAAACCATGCACCTCAAAACTCTTGAAAAGAAATCAAAAAAAAAAAAAAAATTGAAAAGGACAAAAAATAAGCCAATGAACTTGCACACAAACCTAAGATTATAGTTAAGATTGTAATCCCATGGTTAAAATTTCCCCAAAATTCAGACGAAAAAAATTCCCTGAAATTTCCCCTATGTTAATCTTTATCTTGTTATAGCTATATAACATTTGTTACATAAAATATCGTGGCGAAGCAAAATTTTCCTATTACAAGGTGTAAAATTTCCCTTGAAATCAAAATTTAAAACCATGTGTAGCCCTCGGTCAAAACAAAGTCCATTAGCTTCAGACTAATGCAGAACCTTTTACATGGAAATGCTTAAAGCTGAACAAATGTTTTTCTATAAATTGGGTGAGCAATGTCCATAGTTTTAAATTTCGCGAAATTTCGCAAAATTTCGGTTTCGAACAAGATCTCCGAAACCGAAATCTTGTTTTTTCAGTTGGAATTATTTCACGAAATTTTTGGACGAAATGTCCAAAATTTCGGTGTTATTTTGCCGAAAGTTTTCTACTTTCACCAAAAATATTTCAATTGAACTTCAGCAAAATTTCCATTGAAAATTTCGGCCATTTCGACCGAAATAAATTCTAAACAAACGTTAGAAGTTTAAAAAAAAAAAAAGAAAAAAAAAATTATTTGAAGCACTATACATATCTTTAAGGTCTCATTTCTACGCAATTGGAACTAACACACACACACACACACACACACACACACACATATATATATATATATATACAGATAGAGAGAGAGAGAGAGAGAGAG
>JAUPMG010000017.1:5420284-5437504 GCA_031762675.1 Pachysandra terminalis
GGAAATAGATGTAATTATTTTCTTTTCCGCTGCTATTTCATTAAGTGTTTTGGATGTAATAACTTAGTTTATATTTTAATTATTTTCAGTAAAGTGGTTCCTTTAATATTTACCAAATTTCTGTAATTTGGCTCTATATTGGTTACCACTCCCAATTTCGGTTGGGGTGAGAGTCGCGGTTCGAACATAAGTGGGTCGTGACATCAATGAACATGATAGCTTCCAAGGTAATTGATCCAAAGACAGGGTTTAAAAAGAATAACAGTGACCAGAGAATGGTGAAAACTCTAACCGAAGCATACCGGAAGAAAGCAAAGCCTTGCGACCGATGTCATTGAGAAGTCCATACATAAGAGAACTTGGCACCGCACAAAAGAACGCAACAAGCATAGGCTCTATGAAAGACCATGGAACAAATGGTCCAGATGGGGGCAGGAAGACGCTTGGCGCAACCCAGAATAGTAAAACCACCACTCGTGGAGCATCGTAGGTGGAACAAAGTCACCCATCCAAAATTCTCACACCCCATTCAAGAGATTACAAAAGCACAAAATAGATGGTGGTAGAGGTAACAGGCCGAAAGTAAGAGATTCCATGTCCATCAATCCACCAACTGAGGCTTGGTAGTAAGACGTGAAGAACCAAAGGCAACTCCGAATAAGAAAAACACGCACAGTCTAGAAGGGACCAACCCAAGAATAAAAGGCCAAGGTCACGTCCGAAGAACCTTCACCAGTGGATATGGAAGAGGACTTATTATTAGAGACATTATTGGCCGAATTTAAAGAATCAGAGGTTTATCAGGAATCGACCATCTCATCGGTCGATGCCACCCCAAGTACAACGTTCCAGTTTAGATCAATGCCACCAGTGTCCATGCTATGAAACATGGCATTCACCCTTCCAGTAGCTTTCCAGGGGAGAACGTTAAACCAGTACGAAACGGTTGACCCAGAGAAGGACTCGACCACTGCCTACATCGTCGATCCGAACAAAGAGAAAACATAACAGGTGGTAGAGGTAAGGGTCACAGGGGACCAAGGTAAGTCGCTTAACTCAAAGGTCGTCCCTCCCCAGATGACCGAAAGGGTGACATTCAAAAATCACCCAGAAAAATGACTCGGCACCTCAAACCCTTGTACATAAATGTTCATATTGACGGAATCCCGGTCACCAAAGTCTTATTAGACAATGGTGTGGATGTTAATATACTGCGACGAAAGACGGGGAAAACAAGGGAAGATTTAATCCCGACCGAAGTAACGGTCACTAAATTTACAGGAGGGATTACTTCAACAAGAGTTACACCATCAAGCTAATGGTCGGAAGGAAGAGAACGGTGACCGCCTTCTTTGTAGTGGAGTCCTCCTCAAGCTACAATGCGTTACTATGGATAGATTGGATTCAGTACTCCAATTGGTGTGTACCATCTTCATTGCAGTAGTTGTTGGTCATGTCGAATGAGGACAAGCGCAATTAATGGCTCTACTAATGATAGATTTGCAAATCACGAATTTGAATGGTTCTACTTATAATGATGTAATTTTAGATCATAATCAACCTACAACTATATAAATTGTTATATAAAATTTTTAACCTAGTTGAGTAGATCCTGTAATCGAAATGAAGCATGAAAGACATCTGACAGAAGCATTCAATGGCGATGTGCATCGGCTAAAGATCTACATTTTATCATATTAGAGTGATCCTAAGCCCAGGCTATAATGTTCATATTGATGTCAAGCTCTTGCCTTGTTTCATTGCTTTATTAATGGCTGATAAATGAAATGTCTCTCGGCTAATTAATATAGAACAGTTGAGAATTATTAGAATTTTCATCAACAATTTTTGTAATCAAATCTTATATTCATCTCATAAGCTACCAGGATTCGATAATAGTTCAAAGGATTAGTTGTCTTGGTCAACTGTATATTTAAATTAAGGAACTCCATAGATTCTATCCATCTTACAGATTCAATCAGTACTGGTGTACAATTCATGAAAGCAGCCTCAAGTCTCAATGACTTGCAAGCTGGTAAGGACCCACAAACTAGAATGACTTAAACAACCAATATCAAACCTTGAAATCTAACTTCATTGAAATATTGGGCTTCTCTTCAATGTATTAGCAATCAACAGCCAGCCTAGATTAACATAAAAATAAGATTTACATGTTAGAATGTTGAGCTTATCTCAGACCAGTTCTCTCTCTCTCTCTCTCTCTCTCTCTCTCTCTCTCTCTCTCTCTTCTGAGCATTATGATACAAATCTGAACTGCTTTGATCTGTTGGCAGAAGGACCTGTCATGGAAGGTCAGATACAACTATGCCTTTTTTATGCACGATTTCCTTTTCAAGAAGATGCTTTGTCAATATCTCTTCCTTCTCTTGGCTTGTCACTCTCTTTTCCTCAGTTTTTCCCCAGAGAACTGCGTAAAGACCAAGCATGATAAGAATTGCCCCAACAATCCTGCAAGACAACAACAAAGCTCCATGAAACTAGTTGGGGTGGACTTCAATATAGATATCATATAGTGTAATTTCATGTACAGCTATTCCATCTTAAAATATGACAATATAATATATTGTTTTCTGTTAATTTTGTGATTTTTACACATACCCTCCAGAATTTAACTGATCACCAAGTACTAGAGATGCCATAATTGCGACTAAAACCGTCTGTACCGGTTGGAAGACTGCGACGAAGACCGGCCCTCCTTTGTGAATACACCATGTTTGTAAGGAGAATACAACCCCAGAAGCCACAACTCCCTATGGAAACAGTCCACAAAATATATAGCATATCAAGTTAATATAAAAATCAGCAATCTCATATATAAAAAAATTACTATGATAAAAATATAAAATTAGTCAACATAATTTGGGGAGTTACAGCATAGAGGATTGTAAAAAGCTCCTCTCCCGATTTGATTTTCCATTTCTGGGCATCTGTTTCCACGAAAGCTGCTATCACCAAGAACTGAATTAATCCGAAGAAGCATGTAAAGGAAGTAAGTGTCAGCTTAGCTGGATATTTTTTCAACACAGGTGCCTGTAAAAGATAAAATTTGGTGATTAAAAATGGAGTTTGATCACAATCTTAATACATATGTACTTATATATATGTGTGTGTGTGTTTGCACCATGACTTCATATATGTACATACATAAATATGAACTGATGCCGCGACGCATACACGTAGGTACATAATTTTTAATTAGGACTTATGAACATTAAATAATTTATGTGCATTTGATTATTAATGGCTAACCTGAAGCACCATCCAAGCAGCCCAAGATAAGCAATGTCCAAGCAGGAATATACAACCCAATGTCCAGTTCTGTATGTTTTTTGAAGAGAAAAACATTTCTTCTTCAACTGATGAATTTCCCAATGGATGCTGTTTAGCATGAAGAGGGGGACCTTTGTAGAGTGTAATAATGGTGGCACCAGCTACACTTGCAACAGTTCCCAACAGTTTTGCCAACCCATCTCTCCTTGAGATTTTAACTTGCTCAAGTCTGAGAGAGAGAGAGAGAGAGAGAGAGAGAGAGAGAGAGATCAGAGGAAGATCCTTTCTTGAAGCCAAACCAATAAAAATTGGTTGGTGTGTTGTGAAGAGCCTCAAAGTTACCTTAGAGCCAAAGCCATGACAAAAGTAATTGCAGGAACTGAGTTTTGCATTGCAGATGCAAAAGTTGGAGATGCATAATATAAACCCAGGAGATAAAAATCCTTGATTGGCAGTGATTCTGAGAACCAAAGAAGTTGATAAGAAACAAACCCAAAAGTAAAAGTTTTGGAAGAGGACAAAGAACTCTTTATATTAGTGTAATAATATTTAAACTTAAATATCATATTTTTTTGCTTACCCACAAAAGGCAAGAAGAAAGAACTGAACCAGCAAAGAAAATGTGAGAGGTGGTCTTTCTTTCCTGAAATTGACAACAATTTGATAAATAGTATATTATCCTTAAAAAAGAAGAGAATTGAAACAAACTACATTTCAACCCCCCAAAATTAATGAAACCTCATAAAAGGACTCACTTCTCTAAGAAATAAGCAAAAGGGCTCAACAAAAGCAATGCAATGATGTTCCTATAGACTGGGTAGACAACTTTGCTGACACCAATGTTAAGAGCAACTCTTGAAACAATGTGAAATCCTGCGTAGCAAAGCTGAAGGATGAGCAATGACAGAAGAAGCTTCATCTTATCAGACACAACAATCTCTCTTCTCATACTTCCTTTCTTTTCTACACCTTCACCTTTGACCTGTAGATGAAGTTCCAACACAATGAAGAGGTACTTATATAGGGTGAAAGATCAAATTTTAAAGTGTGTAATCATTTCATGCATGAGGGCGGCAAGTATCTGACAAGTATATATATATATATAATTGTCACATATAGTATATTATTAACTAAATCTTCTTTTTGGTTTCATTATTACACTGCCTTTTGCATGTAATCTTTTCCTTTTCCTGATTTGTTATTTGTTTTTCCATTTTCTTGTTGACTTGAGGATTTAATTTTGTTGAGGGGACAAGATTAAGTTAGAGCATGCTGGCCAGGTAGTTAGAGAAATGCCAATCCCACTTCTATTTACTGATCATGTCCCCACACCACCCCTTATTCTTTTATTTTAATTTTTTTATGGGCCCACTGGAAACGTATATCTATAGTATGAATTATTTTTCTAAGCCCTTTATTCAAATTTATTTAAAAATCATTCAAGTGAAAATTTGTTAGAGATAGTGGGTGGCTCATATTGAGTAGTCAGACCTAAGGGGCCTTATGGTACGGAGCGAAGGGGAGCTCCATGGGAGAGGTACCTCCCAGGGTCACGGGTAATTCGTTGTACGGGTTAGTACCATGGGGTTAGGGGTGCTGGTGGCGGAGCCCCCGCGATACTATAAGAGTAATTGGGGATTTGTTCCATATATCGGATAGGAGTATAAATTGTAATCCTAATTTGTTTTTGATATAATGGAGACTTCTCTCCCACTGACGTAAGCTTTTGTAGAATCACGTATATCTATGTGCATTGTTTTGATCTTCGTTTTACTGTATTCATTGTTATTAATGCTTGATCCCAATCAACAAAATATGAAAGGACAATACTACAAGAAGATGCACACACCTTTCATCCGACGGATATCATGATCTCAACAGGGTTAGCTGTTTGGGGATAGAAAATCTCTTTGGTGGGTCCTCCTGCACAAGTTTCAAAATTTGAAAGGGTGATGTGATTTGAATTCTTGCTTATTATGCATGTATATATAGGTGGTTAAAACTATCATTATATTTTCATAGAGAAGTTCTATTCTTCTCGTGACATGATGTAGTAGAGTAATAGAGGTGACTGCGGATGATTATTTAGAAGCATTAGATCTAAACAAGATGCATCGTACACACTGTAACTTCAAACGAGCATAAAGTTCGGCTCGGGTGTCAGCATTGGGATTATAATACCATTTCAGAAATCCCTCGACGGGATCTACAAGTGACGTGAGATGTGTGTCGGCCGTATAAAGTCGTTTAGATCCTCAAAACAACCTTTAACGTCTTTTAGGTTGTTTTTAGCAGTTTCCTATTTCTTTTAGGATTGCTTTAGCAGTTTTCTATTTCTTTTAGAATTGCTTTTTATCAGTTTCCTGTTTCTTTTAGGACTATTTTTCTTAGACAGGAGTTTTTTTATAAATAGGGAAGTGATTGTAGAGAGTTCATTATTAGAATATTTTATAAAATTGAATTGAGAAGTTTTCTCTCTTATTCCTATTATTCTAAAGTTTTGCCTAAAACTCTAGCAACTTTAGAAAGTTGTGTGTTCTAAGCCAGATTCATCAACTCTGTTCTTCTTCGCTCTACATCAGTTGGTATCACAACTAGTGTTGATATGTCGCCTCGCAGACGCAGTGGGCGAGATGCTCAATCCTTTGGAAGAAGTTTATAAGCATGTAGCAAGACTCACACAACAGATCGAGATCCTAACCCAGCAGATGGCCGCTTTGAACGTGCATCAGAACAGGGAGTAGGATACCGAATCCGAAAATCCTTTTGCAGAAGTCGACTTGAGGAGGAGAGACAATTTAATTCAAGGCATTGGAAATCTAGATTGAAGGTCGATATGCCTGATTTCTATGGCGGTATGCAACCAGAAGATTTCCTGGATTGGATTAATACTGTGGAAGAGATTCTTAATTTCAAGGAGGTTACCGATGATAAACGAGTTCCTTTAGTGACTACTAAATTCCGAGGACGTACTTCTGCTTGGTGGCAACAGTCCAAACTTATCCGAACCATTCAGGGTAAGATCCGTTCATGGGAAAAGCTCAAGAAACACGTGTCAAGCTTTTTGCCCCATAACAGCATAAGAACTCTGTATCAACATTTGCAGAACCTTCGCCAAGGGGTGAGATCTGAAGACGATTATACAAATGACTTCTATCAATTGGTGTCCCGCAATGACCTAGCCGAATCTAAAGAACAACTAGCATCTAGGTATATTGGAGGTTTGCATCAATAATTCCAAGATACTTTGAATTTATTTGACGTATTTTTTGTTTCTGAAGCACATGTTAGAGCTCTTCATCTTGAGAAGCATATGGGTCGAAGGGGTGGTACTGCAAGAGTCTTTAACAGTACTTTTGCACCCAACAGTAAAAAAACGGTGCAGACAAACAGTATTGTACAGCCCATGGGAAGACCTTTGACGCAGTCAGTCAACAACAACAAACCAATCAATAGAGTGGGAATAAAGTGTTTCAAATGCGGAGAACCAGGCCATCGAGCGAAGGAATGTAGAAAAAAGTGATATATTTAGTAAAGGGTTGTTCGTGAAATGTGAGGAATTTGACGAGGAACCAGAAGACGAACCTGAGCCGGATGCTATATTCGATGAAGAGAACCCTCCAGAAGAGTATGTTCGGCGTGAGGGTCCGTTCTGGTGACGCGGAGGATTTGTCTCACTCCAAAGGAGATAGACAACGACAGATGACTTCGTCGCAACATCTTTCACTCCACTTGTACCATTGGCGGTAAAGTCTGCCAACTCATTATTGATTCGGACAGTTGTGAGAACGTAGTGACGGAAGAAGTTATCCGAAAGCTGAAGTTGGAACTTACACAACACCCATGCCCTTACAAGTTGTCTTGGCTTAAGAAAGGTAATGAGAACCCTCCAGAAGATTATGTTCGGGGTGAGGGTCCATTCTGGTGAAACGAAGGATCTGTCTCACTCCAAAAAAGACAGACAACGATAGATGGCTTCGTCACAACATCTTTCACTCTACTTGTAAGTCTGGCAACTCGTTATTGATTCGGACAGTTGTGAGAACGTAGTGAGAGAAGAAGTTGTCTGAAAGTTGAAGTTGGAACTTACACCACACCCCTACCCCTACAAGTTGTCTTGGCTTAAGAAAGGTAATGAGGTAGAAGTTACTAAGCGTGGTTTAATTAACTTTTCTATTGGCTTGAAGTGCAGGGATAAAGTGTGGTGCGACATTGTTACTATGGATGCTTGTCATCTTCTGTTGGGACGATCATGGCAATATGATAGAATGTTACACATGAGGGTCGAAAAGATACTTATAGCTTCATGTGGGACAATACTCGAATCATACTCCTGTCCCAGAAAGAGATTGTGCCTGAATCACCGGTTGCAAAGGGTTCCAATCATTTGTCAATGGATAGATTTATAAGGGAGATAGAAGAGACGAGGATGGTGTATGTACTGGTTGACACGGAAGGAGAGATTGGTGGATCTGTTCCAAAAGCTGTGAAACCATTACTTCAAGAGTTTCAGAGTGCATTCCCTGAAAGCCTCTCCGATGAGCTACCACCTCTACGGGATATACAACATCAAATTGATCTGGTTCCGAGTTCCAACTTGCCTAACAAACCACACTATTGCATGAGTCATAAGGAGCATGAAAAGTTACGACGCCAAGTAGAAGAACTGTTGCAAAAGGGTCACATCCATGAGAGTCTCAGCCCTTGTGTTGTACCTTCATTGTTCACACCAAAGAAGGATAGTAGTTGGTGTGTGTGGGTAGACAGTCGAGCCATAAATAAGATCACAGTTAAGTAAAGATTTCCAATTCTTTGACTGGATGACTTGTTAGATCAATTGGGTGGAGCTATTGTTTTTAGTAAACTGGATCTGAAAAGTGTTTCTCACCAGATTCGAATATGTTCTAGAGACAAGTGGAAGACTATCTTCAAGACTCGTGAGGGGTTCTACGAGTGGCTAATAATGATGTTCGGATTGTCCAATGCTCCTAGCACCTTCACGCGGATCATGAACCAAGTGTTGAGACCCTTCATTGGTACCTTTATGGTGGTTTATTTTGACGATATTTTAATTTATAGTACTGACACTAATCTGCTTGTGCAACACCTTAGAGAGGTTCTTTCATTTTTGCAAAGGGAGTAACTTTATGTAGCTCTCAAAAAGTGTCCATTTATGACAGACATGGTGTTATTTCTTGGATATGTTGTTTCCAAAGATGGCATCTCTATGGATGATTCTAAGGTGGACGCAGTGAGACAGTGGCCGAAGCCAACTAATATCCATTAGGATATACATGAGGCTGTTCAAAAAAATATGCATGAGTCCAATGCCATATACCAGGTTGCAATTGCTCAGAAACGACGTCATGTAGAGTTCGATGTTGGTGATTATGCATGGGCTATCTTGACCAATGATAGTTTTCTGTTGGAGAATACAACAAGCTTGCTGCAAGGAAGATTGGACAGCTGAAGATTATTGAGAAGATCAATCGTAATGCTTATCGTTTGAAGCTGCCACGCCATATTTGTATGGCTAACGTATTCAATGTGAAGCACGTTGTGCCATATTATGGGGATAGTTCTGATGATGATATTACGAATTCGAAGGAGAATTCTCTTCCACCTGGGGGAGAATGAGGTAGTAGAGGTGACTACAGATGATTATTTAGAAGCATTAGATCGTAACAAGATGCACCGTGCGCACCATACCTTCAAAAGAGTATAACTTTCGGATCAGGTGTCAAAATTGAGATTATAATACCATTTCAGAAAGTCCTCAACGAGATCTACAAGAAATGTGAGATGCATGTTGACCGTATAAAGTCGTTTAGACCCTCAAAAAGTCCTCCAACGTCTTTTATTAGATTTAGTAACTTTTGCTTTCTTATTTCTTTTAGTCTTGTTTTTAGCATTTTCCTATTTCTTTTAGGATTGCTTTTCTTTTAGCAATTTTCTATTTTTTTTTAGGATTGCTTTATAAATAGAGAAGTAATTGTAAAGATTTAATTATTAGAATATTTTAGAAGGTTGTGTGTTCTGAGCTGATTCATCAACTCTGTTCTTCTTCGTCCTACATCAATCCGAGGTTTACCCTTTCTCCACTACGTGGGGTCAAGGGTTCCACATCACAAAAAAGAAATAATAATAATAAATAAATAAAATTTGATATGGAAATTCGTTATCATCTAAAAGGGTGCTAATATCATCTTAAATATTTATTCCATTATCAATAATAATGATAAATTGCCACTCAGATAAGGTTATTTGTTAAAAATTGTGCAAAGCAGGTGTAGGAAATGAAAGGGAGCAATAAAGATGGACAGGAATCAAGATGGCATGTGGTCCTTCATATGGTTTGGGTCTTCTTGTCTTTGTAAAAGGAACAGAAGGTCTTAAACAAAGTTTTAAGCACATGTAGAGCAAATACAATATTACATTGTAAGCCAATATCCTAATATCCCATCTCAATTCATCTACCTGTAATGAACTGCTTTGATTGGTGATGGTTGGGAGGTTCATAACTTCCATTTAACAAGTAATTTTATTACTAAATGCCCTACTTAATCCTTCAAGACATTCCCCTCATTGCCTTAAAAGTGCGGCTACCATGCGGATAGTGAAATGAGTGGACCACTAACCCCACAAAATGATTAATGGTAAATAGACCAATAACCCCCAAGAATCATTTTCTGATTGATATGAGGCTATCTTGACAAAATAACTAACCAATTACTAATCCAACAACAAGGATGGGGAACCAAGAATCGGAGACGATGGATCAATGTTGATTTTTTTTTTTTTTTTTAATTATTTGTTCGTAGAAAACAGTGTTGATCTTGGAAGATCAGCTTGATTGATTCTATGTGGGAGGGAGAACCTGTGATATGGTGTTTATTGTAGACAAAGATCAATTGACGCAGTTGTTACATTGGAAAATTAGCTTAGGGGAGAGCACTAATCTCATTGTAGATATTGGCATATATACATGCTTCATCTAGTTCATGAACCTCTTACATCAACTTGGATTATGAAGTTTGTAATAAAATTGTAATTTGGAAACATAAAGAATATTCTTTCTTAAACTAGTACATGAACAACTCCTTTTGTCTTTATCATAGAGCAAAAATATAGGAAAGGCAATTATTTGGGAAACATGGGCTTGAATAAAGTCTCATGATTTTTATTTGATAGGCTCCAAATACATTTGCATACACAGTCATCTGTATGAATGTAGTGAGAACTTTGATAGGCAAAGATTCCTAAATGCCAATAAAAATATGACCATCCTCACCCATCCCATCTAGAGTTGAAGATGGATTATTCTGCTAAATTTTTTTGAGACGATGACAATCCTCATTTTTTTTTTTTGTCTTTTTGTAATGCTTCTCAGGATCTACTTATCTACCCACATTATTCTATTAGTACATGATCAGCTAGTTACAGGTCTCTCTCTCTCTCTCTCTCTCTCTCTCTCTCTCAACCCATCAGTTTTTATCAGTCATTTTCTTCCAAATACCTTCCTCTCTAACCCCACCAATATTTTCAGTTATTTTGTTCCAAATACCTTCTCTCTCTAGCCCCACCAATATTGTCAGTCATTTTCTTCCAACTAAAGATTGGTGATCATTCTTTCAACTAAGTTGCATTTTCGCCCTCACAGGCGATCATCTCAGACGAATGAACACCATGAATCCACATCTCCATAGACATATACCACTCCATTTCTGTAGTCTCTCCAATCCTCTCTTTGTGGTTTGCAGGACACAGGAGGTTGACAGATACAGAGATATGTTTATATAATTGCTATCAAATTTCATGGTGAACATGAGAAAACTAGGTTAGATAGATTGAATATCTTAAGTAGCTGTTATACTCCGCACTCGGTGGGTTCAAAGCCTTTTCTCTATCACCGTCTAAAAGTTGCACCTTTGCATTATTTTTTACCCTTTCCTCCAACCGTATGAACGGATTTGCTATATGTGATGGCAAATGATTAGAACATTTGGTAATTTCTTTCCTTTTTTTTTTCTAACGCGGGGGATAAGATCTTTCAGTGTTTTACCTTAAGTTTACCCAAACTATCTGTTTTGGTTTGACATAAAAAGTTTACATGAAAAATATTTTACAATGTCAAATGCTTTCAGAAAAATTAAAATTTTTCAACTGTTTGGTTGGAAGTTAAAAATAAAAAATAAAAAAAAATTCATTTTCTTATATTTGAAATATATGAAAATAATCATAAAAAATGACTTGTGACTTGCAATCATCTGTTTTATTTTTTAATCTTAACCCACTAAAATACTGGATTGGTTCAAATGGGTTAGCGTATAGCGTACTGGATTGGTTCAAATGGATTAGCAAGTTGGATTAAATTTTGTCATTACTTTGATGGCTCTCCAATATAGTAATATCTTTGATGGCACTCCAATTGTAGTATCATTGTTTTGGTTGGTACGTTGTATGTAGTGGTGGTGCCACCATTATCACAAAAAGTAGTGGTAATGACAATTTTGGTGCCACCATTACCACAAAAAGTAGTGATAATAACAATTTTAGTCATGCTATCGTTGTTAGAGGTGATAATTGTTCTGTCAACATCAATAGTGGTGGTGCCGCTACCAATAGGAATTGATTCCTAATTTATAGACCCGATTCATAATCAGGTCCAGATTTGTTTCTACGAAAGATAGACCCATTAAGAATCGAATCTACACGGGTATACCCATCAGGTATCGGGTCTCTTGGATTTGTTGAATAATTTATTAATTATTCTTTAAAGATAAGATATTTGAAACTAAATAAAAATTTTAATTTATATTTAAATAATTTATTAGCCAACCATTTCCAGTTGCACCGACTTCCTCCACCGCCACCTCTTACCATTATTACCACCACACCACACCACATGTTTTAGCCAATTCCATACCGTTTTCTTAGCCTATTTCCCTGCAAGCAAACATACCTAAAAGTTACTATCATTTTTTTCTTTCCACTTCCAGTTTCCCAACCAAACGAATACTTTCTAGGCTCCAGATTGGCTGCATCCATTACCACATGACAGAAACAGCCAACAAGCTGTTACACAATGTGAACCATTGTTTGAAGAGCTAGAAGTTGGGCTCCAAAATTTGCGAAGACCACAATCCAAGTCTAACTTGCCCAACTAGGTTAAAGCCTGTGAACTATGTTTAAATACATGCCTCCAAGTAAGCTTATAACGAGCTACTTGTATATGCATTACTTGTGCCTGAAAACAATGACAATAGCAGTGCAGTTATCCTTACAGCAACGCTCACGTACAGCTTCCCTTACAAGACGACGGCTCACAGCAGTGACAGGTAAGCCCTCCTGCCAAAAACATTATAGAACAACCTAAAAAGAGCAGCTTTAAAAGGAATATATGTGGTTAGTGAGGGTGAAAGAACTCCAAATGTCAACACCACATTATATATTAGAATTAGAAACAAGTTTCATAGTGCAAAATAAGCTTTTGTAAACATGAAGAAGAAGAAGAAAATATGAAAAGAGGGAACTGAGTTTCAATGATCTCTGACAAGTAAATTTTTCCCAACGAAACGGCCATCTTTGTGAAAACAGTTTGTTCTATGCCCATCAAATAGTCTGACAGGTCAATAAGCCTAGCTCCTACCAAAAAAAAAAAAAAAACTGTATCTGCCCACTAAAATTTGCAATCCAGCAACTTTGGCTGGAATTTTTCTCACTGGAAATAACTTCAAAGATCAAGAGAAATCTCTTTTGACACCAAATATCAAATAGAAGTTCTCATTTAAGCATTTCACTGAGATAAGATATAGCTAACGCTCCAAATTGAAAGTACTTAGTAATGAGAGAATGAGAAAGCAACACAAAAGGGAGAAACCATGGTGTGTGAGAAGCAGGACTTCTTAGATTTGCAAGTGAATGATTTGATAAGATAAAGATCAGGTTTTTGAATTCTTCCCCAAAAATAGGCCATGTAATCCAAGTCATTGTTAAATGAATTAGGCATAAAGTGCAAACTGAGTGCACATACACCGTGAATGTGCATGTTACGATCCTAAATGTTAAGGGTTTAACGTAATAAGTTTCCACAAGTCCTGGGGCTTTTGGAATAATGGTTAGGTCCGTAACAATCGATATCAAAGCCATTGTTACGGACCTAACCGTTGTTCCAAAATCCACAGGACTTATGAAAACTTGTTACGTTAAGCCCTTAACATTTAGGATCGTAACAGTGCATATGTAAATGTTTCCTCTCCTTCATCAAGAATGAAACTATGGTTCCCTCCCTCCCTACCTCAGTCCTCAGCAAGGGAAAAACTACGGTCCCCTCCCTCTCTGACACCGTGAATGCCAAATGTAAATGCTTCCTCTCTTTCATCAAGGGAAAAAGTACCAAAGGAAAAAGGTGGTTTGGGTTTGTTACCTCTTATCCTTGCAATAAAGCTTGACTTGGCAAATGCCTATTGAGATTCGGAGAGAAAAGAACCAGTCTTTGGAGGAAGGTTATTCATTATAATTATGCATACAGTATTTTAGATCAGCAACAGTGTAGATACAGTGTTTTAGATCAGTTACAGTGTAGAAGGGTCTTATGGAGCTAGCATTTCAAAAATAAAAGTGAAGATTTATGAATATTGTTCCAGCAGATTCCTCTAAGATGGGGATGGGTGACAATGCTTTCTTTTGGGAAGATATTTTGAGCATCGAGGATAAGCCTCTGAAAGCATTACTTCTGGTGTTGTTCCCCATTCCATCAAATAAACAAGCTAGGGTGAACGAGCATTTAACAAGGGAGAATGGAGAAGCCACTTTCTGTCCATCTTTTTCTAGGGAATTAAGTAATTGGGAGGATGATTCTATAGCCTTGATGCTTGGAATTATTCAGCTTTGCTAAAGGCAGAGAGGATAGAAGCTGGGTTAGAAGTAAGAATGCGTATTTCTTGGTTATAACTTTCTTTAATGCACCAAAAGGGCAGCTGTAAATGGGGCCCGCATGGCAGACGAACCATGGTCATCTGTGGCAACCAACATGAACACGTTCTAGCTTGGTCAAGGCATAAACCATTTTGTTCCTCCTTTTTATTTCAAAAGAAACCAGGCATTGATCCCAGGGGTTGGGTACAATGCCCCAAGGCTTTACCAGCGTCCCAACCTTCGCCTAAGAACTATCTTTTTTTTATCAGTAAAAGTGTATTATTATATTATATGTATTAATGTATATATCTGTACATAGTGTGCTTGCATAATTATCTAGCCTCCTACAGTGAAAAGTCATTCTAAGTTTGAGAATCCCAATACAAACCCCAATTACAATCAAATTCAGATAGATTAATCTCCCCAAATTCTGTGAATAAGGATGTCCAAGAAAAGAGTAATGAGGTGGTATTGTTGATAAGCTTATGACTGTCTTTTTCCGACCCTTCAAATATTCTCGAAAAGAGTAATGAGGTGGTATTGTTGATAAGCTTATGACTGTCTTTTTCCGACCCTTCAAATATTCTCGAATTTCTCTCGCACCAAATTGTCCAAGAGATAGCTGCAAAGATTCCATAAAATGTGACTTCTTCTCCTACCCCTTCTTTTTTTTCTTTGGCCCCAGCTGATTAAAGCTGTATTAAACTGATAGTGCATCACCCACATTATATTGAACCTTCTATAAATAGATTCCCAGATTTTCCCGGTCACCTCACAATGGAGTAAGAGATGTGAGACTGTTTCCTCCTTTTTACAAAGACAACATCTTGAGGCCATAGACCACCCTCTCCTCCTGAGATTGTCGCACGTTAAAATCCTGTTACGTACTGCAGTCCAAAGAAAAAAAATAAACTTTTGACGGGATACCGGCAAACCAAATCAACGTCCATGGGCCGTCCTCTCTTTCTTCCTCGGTCAAAATAGTGTACATGGACTTGACCGAAAAGGCACCTTCCTGTCCCCCCTTTCCATACTCTAGTATCTACACCTTCATGGACCTTTATCTTGTCGATCATCTCCATCAGATTTGCCACCTCTTCCACTTCCCAGTCAAGAATATTCCTTCTTAACTTCAGGTTCCACTCCCTGATCTAAATGGTCGTCAACCCAATCGTCCAGATTTAGTGCCAAGGCCGCCACCCCTAAGAAACCTTGTAATAAAATTTCTTCACCACATCAAACGTCTTTCCAGAACTTCACTTTATCTCCTCTTCCAATGTTAAACCTCACCCCTTTGTAAAACACTTCCGAAATTGAACATATAGCTTTCCAAAGACTCACCCCAGCAAGCATCCTCCCCTCACTCGACCAAAGGAACAGGAAACATTATTGGGAAAACAGTGAAAACAATTTTTTAAGTGAGGGAAATAATTTCATGATGCATAATGTTTAGGATACTCTTACCTTCAAAAGTTTACAAACAAAATCAACAGCATCACTTGGTCCAAAAACCTGGTACAAATTAGCAAATCAGTTTTTTAATGGTAATACTTAAAGACCATAATCACACAAGAACAATGATTTACCAACTAAAATTGGAAGATCTTTAATATAGGTAATAGAGCACATACCCCCCACAAGCCATCACAACCTAGAATGATAAAGCGATCTCTTTCAGTAAGATCAAAAGAATGAACATCCGGGATTGCAATAACACCGACCTGCAATTTAAATAATTTCCTTGTATAATAGTATAATAGACAATTCCCATGGGCCCATAAATTCAAGTGCAAGTGCTGTAGCAAATCCAAAATGTTTTAATAGAATTAAATATGGATACATATGCAGGATGCATGACCCTGTCTTGCACCAGTTTGTTTTCACCACAAACACAACAGCACATTACAGCTCAATCTTAGAACTAAATTACCAGCACACTGCACTGTAGTTACATACCATAAACAGTCATTACATTTTTTTGATCAATAAACGAACAAAGAATACACTAAAAATAGAGGAAGAATTTAGAATAGTAGGTCCCTTTAAAATTAAGATGTCACAAAAGAAAATAAAGACATGACGGCAGCTAACATAGGTACATGCACACGTGAAGGCAAAGTGAAGAAAATAAAGACCATCACTGCCTCAAATATGACAGATAAACCACCCACTTCATCAAATATGAAAGATAAAACACCAAGGCTGGCTGCAGCATATCACCATCTTCATCCAATAACTTAGTACTAAGAATGCCTGCAAAGAAGCTCCCCAATGTGAAACCTCTCCTGGCCAACCTTCTTCCAATGCATTCATACTCTTTGACACGAGAGAATAAGATGTTCATCCCTTGTGTTACGGACTGCAAAAGATGGGTCAAGTGAACGAGTCTCCACAAACAATCCCGTAGGCGAGCCATCCATGACATCACAATAGAAGAATCTCCCTCCACCAATATGTTTGAGAATCCTTTTTCTCTTGCGTCCCCCATCCTAGCAACTAATACTCCCAGCTCCACTCTCACTGCATTCTACTCCCCAATCGGACCCATAGATGCATGCACCAATCTCCTTATATGGTTCCTGACTGTTCCCCCAATCACTCAAGGCCCTGAGTTACCAAGAGAATATTCATCAAAATACAATTTGATCAACCCGTACATCAAGGGGACTCTAGATAACCTGACTGCATGATCGAACAAGGAGAGGAATATGTCATGGTTGACCACCCAACAATCACATATGATATGGAGATGTCCTTGAACCCAGTGAGTGAGCAAGTCTACCACGACACTAATGAAAGAATCTCCTCAATCAAGGACACATGCCTACCTCTCATCTAATTACAGATCCTCCTGTTCCACTCGCACCAGATGACCCACATAAAGGCCTGGAACAGGACTCGATACATTCATAGTGTTTAAATTCGGTATCGGATTGGGGATCGTTCCGGTCCGATACCGAGTTGGATCGGCGATCCAATTCTGGATCGGCCGATCCAAAGATTGTCTCGTTA
>JAUPMG010000017.1:5437604-5454259 GCA_031762675.1 Pachysandra terminalis
TATATAGATATTTGTCACATATATAGTATATAATTAACTAAATCTTCTTTTTGGTTTAATTATACAGTGTCTTTTGCATGTAATCTTTTCTTCTTCCTGATCATTTGTTATTTGTTTTCCCATTTTCTTGTTGACTAGAGGATTTAATTTTGTTGAGGGGACAAGGTTAAGTAAGAGCATGTTGGCCAGGTAGTTAGGCCAATCCCACTTCTATTTACTGATCATGTACCCACACCACCCCTTATTCTTTTATTTTAAGTTTTTTTGATAGGCCCACTGGAAACATATATCTATAATACGAATTATTTCTCTAAGCCCTTTATTCAATCATTCAAGTGAAAATATGTTAGAGATAGTGGGTGGTTCATATTTAGTAGTCAGACCTGAGGTCCCCATGGAGCGAAGCGGAGCATCATGGGGTGGGGTGAGGTCCCTCCTCGGATTAGTGGTAACTCATTGTGCAGGTCACTACCATGGGGTTAAGGGATGCAGGAGGCAAAAGCCTCCTGCTGTACGGTAAGGGTAATTGGGGATTTGTCCCATATATCAGGTAGGAGTATAAGTTGCAACCCTAATTCGTTTTTTGACATAGTGGAAACTTTTTCTCTCCTGTGAACGTAGGCTTTACCGAACCAAATAAGTCTGTGTGCATTGCTTTGATCTTCCTTTTCTGTTTATTGTTATTGCTTGATCCCAATCAACAAAATATGAAAGGACACTTCTACAAAAAGGTGCAGACACCTTTCATCGGACGGATATGATGATCTCAACAGGGCAAGCTGTTTGGGGCTAGAAGATCTCTCTGGTGGGTTCCCCTGCATATGTTTCAAAATTTGAAAGGGTGATGTCATTTGAATTCTTGCTTATTATGCATGTATAGGTGGTTAAAACTGTCATAAGATTTTTATAGAGAAGTTCCATTCTTCTTGTGCGTGGGGTCATGTATCCGAGGTTTACCCCGTTTCCACTATGTGGGGTCAGGGATTCCACGTCACCAAAAAAATAATAATAAATAAAGAAAATTTGATATGGAAATTCATTATCATCTAAAACGATGCCAATATCATCTTAAAAATTTAGTCCATTATCCCTAATAATGATGAATTGCCACTTAGATAAAGGTTATTTGTTAAAAATTGTGCAAAGTAGGTGTAGGAAATGAAAGTGAGCAATAAAAGATGGAGATGCAGGAATCAAGATGGCATGTGATCCTTCATATGGTTTGAGTCTTGTTGACTTTGTAAAAGGAACAGAAGGACTTAAACAAAATTTTAAGCACATGTTGAGCAAATACAATAATATTACATTGTAAACTAATATCATAATCCCCTATCTCAAATCATCTACCTTCGATGAACTGCTTTGATTGGTGATGGTTGGGAGTTATGAACCTCCCAAGTAATTTTATTACTAAATTCCCTACTTAAAATCCTTCAAGACATTCCCCTCATTGCCTTAAAAGTGTGGCTATACTGATAATACTATGTGGATAATGAGATGAGTGGACCACTAACCCCACAATGTGATTAATGGTAAATAGACGAATAACCCCCAAAAATCATTTTCTGATTGATATGAGGCTATCTTGACACAATCATTGACCAATTAGTAAACCCAACAACAAGGATGGGGAACCAAGCATCGAAGACGATGGATCATTGTTGATTATTATTTTTTTTTTTAATTATTTGGTTGTAGAAAACAGCGTTGATCTTGGAAGATCAACTTGATTGATTCTATGTGGGAAGGAGAACCTGTGATTTGGTGTTTATTGTAGACAAAGATCTATATTGACCCAGTTGTTACATAGGGGAGAGCAGTAATCTCATTGTAGAGGTTGGCATCTTACATGCCTCATCTAGTTCATGAACCTCTTACATCAACTTGGATTATGAATTGTAATTTGGAAACATAAAGAATATTCTTTCTTAAGCTAAGTTCATGAACTACTCCTTTTGTCTTGTATCATAGAGCTAAAAAATAGGAAAGGCAATCATTTGGGATTTTTATTTGACAAAACCATAAGTACATTTGCATACACAGTCATCTATATGAATATAGTGAGAACTTTGATAGGCAAATATGACTATCTTCACCCATCCCATCTAGAGTTGAAGATTGGATTATTCTGCTATAAAATTTGGAGACAATGACAATCCCCATCTTTTTGCCTCAGGATCTACTTATCTACCCACATTATTCTATTAACACCAAAATTTTCAGTCATTTGGTGATTATTCTTTCAACTATAAGTTGCATTTTCGCCCTCACAGACGATCATCTCAGATGAATGAAAACCATGGATCCACATTTCGATAGACATATACTACTCCCTTTCTGTACTACTCTCTCCAATCCTCTCTGTGGCTTGCAGGATACAAGAGGATGTCTTAAGTAGTTGTACTCAAGACTTGGGTTCAAAGCCTTTTCTCTATCTAGAAAGAGTACATATATGAACCGGTTTAAACTTAATGAGTTGAGTTGAGTTCGACCCTGTTTTCTAATGGATTGGAAAACCATAGAACGGAACCGAACCCAACTCAGGGACGACTAACCCATTTATTTTTATTTAACTAATTACTTATTTATTTTCAATTTTAATATATTAAATTAAAATAAAACGTAATCTCATTTAATATATTAAATTTTAATAAATAATATAAAAATATTTCTTAAACATAATTTCATTATTTTAAAGGTATTTTTAATTCATGAATAAAATGGGTACCCAACAAGTTGGCGGACTGGGTTTCAGATTATACCTTTTTCAGACCGGGTTGATAAAATATAAACACAAACCCAACCCAATTAATAAACAGATCAAACCCTAACCCATTTAATCAGGTTTAAATACTCATTTGCAACCACCTGCAGTTGCACCACCACTACCATGTACAGCAACCAATCCACAACTGTTGCCACCACCACCACCACCTACACTTCCTCCGCCACCTCTACCATTATTACCGCCAATTCCATACGGTTTTCTTAGGTCATTTCTTTCAACCAAACAAAAGAAAGTATCAAGTTACCATCAATTTTTTTTCGCCTTCCGAGTTTCCCAACTACCATGTGACATACGACCAACAATTTTTGTTACACAATTTGAACCATCGTTTGAAGAGTTAAAAGCTGGGTTCGAAAACTTGCAAGAACCACAATCCAAGTCTTGACTTGCCCAACTAGGGTAAAGCCCGTGAACTATGTTGAAATACATGCCTCCAAGTAAGCTTATAACGAACTACGTGGAAAAATACGAGTTGTTTTTATATGCATTACTTGTGCCTGAAAACAATGACAATAGCAGTGCAGTTATCCTTGCAGCAACGCTCACGTACAGCTTCCCTTACAAGACGGCGGCTCACAGCAGTGACAGGTAAACCCTCCTGCCAAATTACATTATTGAACAGCTTTATAAGGAATCTATGTGGTTAGTGAGGGTGAAAGAACTGCATATGTTTTAAGCATAAAGCCTTGAGCAACACCACATTATATATTAGAAACAAGTTTCATAGTGGAAACTGAGGTTTTGTAAACAAGAAGAAAATATGAAAGAGCAACGAACCGGCCATCTTAGTGAAAACAGTTCGTGCTATGCCCATCAAATAGTCTAACAGATAAATGAGCCACTAGTTCCTACAACTGGATCTGATACAACTTTAAACTTGCAATCCAGCAATTTTGACTGGAATTTTTCTTGCAGGAAATAACTTCAAAGAATCAAGAGAAAACTCTTTTGACACCAAATATCAAATAGAATTTCTCATTTAAGCATTTCACTGAGAGTCTGAGATAAGATATAGCTAGGGCTCCAAATTGAAAGTACTTTGTAATGAGAGAATGAGAGGGTAACACGAAAGGGAGGAACCATGGTGTGTGAGAAGCAGGACATAATAGATTAGCAAATGAATGAATTCAATAAAAGAAAAATTAGGGTTTTGAACTCTTTCCCAAAAATAGGCCATGTAATCCAACTGTCATTGTTAAATGAATTAAGCATAAAGTGCAAACTGAGTGTACATACACCGTGAATGTGCATATGTAAATGTTTCCTCTCTTTCATCAAGGGTGAAACTACAGTTCCCTCCCTCCCTACCTCAGGCCTTAGCAAAGGGAAAAACTATGGTCTCTGACACCGTGAATGCCAAATGTAAATGTTTCCTCTCTTTCATCGAGGGAAAAAGTACCAAAAGAAAAAAGGTGGTTTGGGTTTGTTACCTCTTATCCTTTGCAATAAAGCTTGACTTGGTAAATGCCTATTGAGGTTCGGAGAGAGAAGAACCAGTTTTTAGAGGATGGTTATTCATTAAAATTATGCATAGAGTGCTTTAGATCAGCAACAATGTAGAAGGATCTCATGGAGCTAGCATTTCAAAAATAAAAGCGAAGATTTATGCATACTGTTCCAGCAAATTTTATCTAAGATGGGGATGGGGGACAAAGCTTTCTTTTGGAAGATATTCTGAGCATCGAGGATAAGCCTCTGACAGCATTACTTCTGGTGGTGTTCTCCATTCCGTCAAAAAAAACAAGCTAGGGTGACCGAGCATTTAATAAGGGAGAATGGAGAAGCCACTTTCTGTCCATCTTTTTCTAGGGAATTAAGTAATTGGGAGGTTGATTCTATAGCCTTGATGCTTGGAATTATTCAGCTTTGCTAAAGGCATAGAGGATAGAAGAAGGTGGGTTAGAAGTAAGAACGAGTATTTCTTGGTTATAACTTTCTTTAATGCACCAAAAGGGCAGCTTTAGATGGGTCCCGCATGGCAGACGACCATGGTCATCTGTGGCAACCAACACGAACACGTTCTAGCCTGGTCAAGGCATAAACCATTGTGTTCCTCCTTTTCATTTCAAAAGAAGCCGGGAATTGATCCCAGGCCTTGGGTACAATGCCCCAAGGCTTTACCAGTGTCCCAAGTGGCACCTTCCCCTAAGAATTATATTGATCTCCAAATAAAATGAAATAAGTGTAGAAAGTACCCAGCAAGCATCCTCCCCTCACTTGACCAAGGGAACAGGAAAAGTTATTGGGAAAACAGTGCAAACACAAATTTTCAAGTGAGGGAAATATTTTCATGACACATAATGTTTATGATACTCTTACCTTCAAAAGCTTACAAACAAAATCAACAGCATCACTTGGTCCAAAAACCTGGTACAGATTCACAAATAAGTATCATAATGGTAAAACTTAAAGACCATAATCACACAAGAACAACGATTTACTAATCAGAATTGGAAGATGTTTAATATAGGTAATAGAGCACATACCCCCCACAAGCCATCACAACCTAGAATGATAAAGCGATCTCTTTCAGTAAGATCAAAAGAATGAACATCCGGGATTGCAATAACACCGACCTGCAATTTAAATAATTCCCTCGTATAATAGTATAATAGACAACTCCCATGAGCTCATAAATTCAAGTGCAAGTGCCGTATCAAATCCAAAATGTTTTAATAGAATGTAAATATGGATACAAATGCAGGATGCATGACCCTGTCTTGCACCAGTTTGTTTTCACCACAAACACAATAAAACATGACAGCTCGATCTCTTTTCTTGATCTTTAAAGTGTAGTTGTATTGTATAAAAAAGTAGTTACAAGTATACCCTAAACTAACCCTAACCCCACCCCAAAAACTAATCAGACATTTGCCCAAACAGAATCTGACCCCAACATCCTGTCCCAACAAATATTGCCCCTATTCCCCAGCCGCGTGTAGGCCCAAAAGAACAATGTTGAAATCAATCTTCTGAGAACCAGCTCAAAAGGTGACTCAATATCCTCAAACACTCTAGAATTTCTCTCTCCTCACAGTTCAGATCACTGCTCCCAAGGCTCTGCACTATAGTCTATAGTTACACAATTCCTTTGATCAATAAGCGAACGAAGAATACACTAAAATAGAGGAGGAAGAATTTAGAATAGTAAGTCCCTTTAAAATTAGGATGTCACAAAAGAAAATAAAGACAGGACAGCAACTAACATAAGTACATGGCAACATCCACAGGTGAAAGCAAAGTGAAGAAAATAAAGACCATATCTGCCTCAAATAAGTCAGATAAAACACCCACTGCATCAAATATGAAAGATAAAACACACAGGCTCGCTGCAGCATATCACCATCCTCATCCAATAACTGAGTAGTAAGAATGCCTGCAAAGAAGCTCCCCAATGTGAAACCTCTCCTGGCCAACCCATCTTCCAATGCATTCATACTCTTTGACACGAGAGAATGAAATGTTCATCCCTTGTGTAACGAACTGCACAAGATGGACCAAGTGAACGAGTCTCCACAAACAATCCCGTTAGCGAGCCATCCATGACATCACAATAGAAGAATCTCCCTCTACCAATATGTTTGAGAATCCCTTATCTTTCGCGTCCCCCATCATAGCAACTAATGCCCCCCCAGCTCCGCTCTCACTGCATTCTTCTCCCCAATCGGACCCATAGATGCATGCACCAATCTCCTTACATGATTCCTGACTGCTCCCAAGGCCCTGAGCTACCAAGAGAATATCCATCAAATTACAATTTGATCAACTAGTACATCAAGGGGGCTCTAGATAACTTGACTGTATGATCGAACAAGGAGAGGAATATGTAATGATCGACCACTCACCAATCACATATGAGATGAAGATGTCCATGACCCCAGGGAGTGAGCAAGTCTACCACAACACTAATGAAAGAATCTCCTCAATCAAGGACACACGCCTACCTCTCATCTAATTACAGATCCTCCTGTTCCTCTCACGCCAGATGACCCACATGAAGGCCTGGAACAGGACTCAATACATTAGCTTGCCTCTCACTCCCAAACCTAGGATTTTTATTTATTGGTAAAGTATATTTATATTAATAAAAAAGTATAGTACTGTATATATTTAAAACTATACAAGTATTACCCAGTCCATCCTTATGCACACAAAGTGTATACATAACCCAGAAAAACCAAAATTACAAACTAGATAGCCTACTAGCCAGACTTTTCTTAAGTGTAGACCCTAGGAATTGCCCCTGAGCAAGTAGTTGAAACAGTGTAGCTGGAAGAACCCACAACATATCAACAATCCCAAGAATGATCAACCAACTCCCCATGGCTCAAGAATAATATGCAGATTTGGAGTGACAAAGCATGGTTAGTTTGTCTCCTTTGGAGTAAGTCACAAGTATAGATTCCGTTAAGGAGTGCTATCCACAAGAAGACCTTAATCCTTGGGGAGACCAGTGATTTCCAAAGATGATGGGCTGGAAATATGGCTGGGAGTTCGTTCCTATCTCTCCAAAGAATGCCAAAAGAAGGATTTGGAATCTACACCAGAAAGACCAGGGAGGATGCGTCAATGAATACCTCCTTCAATAGTTCAAACAAGGCAACTAGTTCAGTAAGCTCAGCTGGTCTTGAATCTTGTCAAAAAGGGAAGTTCCAAACTAACCTTTCCGAGGACCAATAAAGGATGCCTACAACAACACATCTCTGGATAAGACAATTCTAAATAGGCAATGGAATTGACTATCCATATGCCGAATCCAATACTAAACCTAACCCAGGGATAAAAAGATGGAGATACCAAAAAAAAAAAAAAACAACAACAACAACAACAAAAAATGGCCTTCTAAGGGAATTCACCAACTTCTACACGAGGGTTGATATCCCACCCATTGTCATGGATGTTGTATTTGGTAGTAATAACCTTTACCCATAACCTCTCTCTGTCTACCCTGAATCTCCAAATCCATCTCTCCAGCAGAACCAGGTTCCTAACCAGTATATTACTCAAGTTCAAGTTCCCCTTCTAGCCTTTTCCTTGCAAACCACTTACCATTTTACCAGGTGATCCATCTTAGACCCACCCCTCCCACAGAATATTCTTCTGCAGCCTCTCTATCCTAAGAATCAGCCTAATTGTAGCTCTAAACAAAGAAAGGGAGTACCCAAGGAGATTGGCAAGAGATGCCTAGATGAAGGTAATCCTACCACCAAAAGACAAGCAGCTGCCTTTCCATGAAACCAATCTCTTTTCCATTTTCTAAACAACCTGGTCCAAAATCTCACTCCCACGAACTATCCCAAACAAGAGAAACCCAGAAATCTAAGGAGACACTGCCCAATCCCACACCCCAAAAACTTTGCAAAGGAGTCGCATGAATCCTAGTGATACTACTCTTTCCCACCAAATTTACTTTCAACCCAATTGCATCAAATGTCTTGGCAAAATGTATTTTGTCACCATATATGGTTGCCTAGCGAGACATGACTTTTCTACCATGCAAAGAGATGATGTGGTCAATCTAAGACTGTCCATTTAACTAGGGCCTTTCTGCAAGGTCACAATATCCCAACTCTAATAAAGCTCATTAATACTTGTCTAACAGATTTTGTTGCCTATAACAGCAGCAATTTGAATTCTTTAATATTTTTAAGTTTTATAAAAGAAAGACATTAGATTTAGTATATGATAATATGAGGTTGAACCAACTGGAAGTTGTGAACAAGTGGGATTCACCAAATAGGGTCTCATGTGTCAATTATGTATCTCACAAGCATTTCCCCATACAACCCGCCTCAAATCTTTGTTTCTGTTTGATAAAGAGTGACAGCGTTAATAATAGAAACATATAACATCAAATATCCACTTTTTTTTCCCTATTGCTTAGTATTGTAAGGGATGAGGTCCAGTTATTTGAGGGATTCACGACCAAGGACATTGATCATTTATAGAAATGACGCGGCTAACCAAATCTCATATAGCTGAACCAAGATAGCTAGGACATGGCTTTGGATGATGGTGATGATGAAGATGAACTTATTATCTGTAAGAATTAAGATGATCAAACCTATTTCAACATGTTTGAGGGTTCAGAGAGTGCCACTCCAGCCTTAAAGAGTCAATGGAGAAAGGATAATCCACCCAAGGTTTTAAATTTCGATTTCGCCAAGGGGGCTTGGCAATATTTCGCCGAACTTTCGCCAAATTTCCCCAAAACAGGGAAATAGCGCCATGTCGCAAACTCAAAAATAGCGAAATCTCGCTGGCATGCAGGCGAAACTTAAAACCTTGAATCCACCATGCTAAATTGCTCAACAAGGTAATGAGTTTGGCGGCTATCACATAAAATAAAAATGAATGCACAAGCACTTTGAGCTACAACACAGACATAAGAAAGATATAAACCAGTGCTGGTGAAAAATGCACATAGAAAGCACTAGACACCTTCTTGAACTGGCGATCTCCAAAAGCCCGAGAGACTTCAAGGCGCCCCTGCAATCTCCCATTCGCACTCACAGAACCACCAACCTGGAAAAGCGAATACAAAACAGAACATAGTAGTTCAAATTATAAACTAATCAACGACTTCAGTCGCAGCATAGCAGAACAAACATATATGTGGGACGGTAATAGTTATGGGATACATCCATGAACTTTCTATGCAAGATACAAGTGTGTATGGTCCCATGTTACTATCCCTTGCCGCACTTCAAACTTCTTTCCTGTTTACTTAGTAATATTTTTCTTTCAAATAGGAAAAGAACAAAAATATTAACCAAAAGCTATGTTAAATGGACTTGGGTGCAGGTGTATATCTACGTGTCAAACTCGTCTAATCCCCATATCAAAGGACACAGGGACTCGACCCATATGCTATATATTTTGAATTTATTTAAGCTAAGGAGTACCAAAATATGGTACTACATACACAACATCAGCTTTTACACATTTAAAATTTCATAATTAAGTATATAATAAAAATATAGGAAGCATCTGTTTAGAATAAAGGAAATAACTGTTAAAATAAATTAGATGCGGCTATGAAGAATCTGACAAGGATCCCATACCCATGTCGTTTCTTGTCGACATAGGTACTTTGGGGTGAGTAAACGAACCCGTGTAACATAGACCAAAAGCAAGGCAAATAAAAGGAAATTATGGCAAGAAAAGCGTAAACTTCTCTTTCTTTCCTTCTTTTCTCGATAGAATTTAAAGCAATATATCAGGTCTTATTGGTCAAGCAACAGTGTTTAGCATGTCCATGTAATTAAATTAGCCAGAGTGGTCGTCGAGCATGATTAGAAATCACTTGGGCTCTGCCTAAGCAAGTTTGAATCCTAAAGTCTACATTATTCATTATATCCATCCAAATATGCTTCTAGATAAGTGTGAGTACAAGGGAATCCTTGGGAAGGGAAAAGAAAACAAAATTATGAAGCACCCAATTCCAAATATAATTAGTCAGTTCTTACTTGAAAAAGCTGAAATTTGCACACATCTTTGTTCTTACATATGAATATGGGAATCTACATAAATCTTAACTGCATAAAAGTAACATAAACCAATAGCATGTACAGCATATTTCTGGTATTAACCCTATCTCCCATGGAGTTCAGATGCCATTATCAAGCGGGGAGCTTGTCTCCGAGAAATAAGGCAATTCTCAGGGATACCAAGACACTGACCTAGGTTTTGGTATAGTAACAACATGAAATCAAAATGAAAAGGAAAAAAGTAATATGTTGGTTTCAAAATATCACATATAAATAAATAGTACGTACCTTCTGAATACGAGCTCGTTCCCGTGGATAGATGGCTTTGTGATCTCTAGTCAAAACAATGGCCTTTAATGAACTTGCTCCATCCAAAGGATTATGTAGTCCATCAGAAGTAGATGATCGTGCTACCACAGCTTTCGCATCTCCAACATTAGCCACAAAAACCTAGAAAATAAGGTAACCAAAGATCTGTTAAGAGGTTCATAACAAGTTTGGGGTGGGACGACCGGACGAGGAGATTAGTGCATAGCCAAAAGCAAAGCCAGCGCAAATTACAATGAAATGTGATGTAATTCTCACATGAAGCCACTAAGTCAATATGCCCTCCGTTAGGAGTTAGGGCATTGCTGACTCATTCATTTGTAATCGGTGACGGTTTTATTTTAAAAAGGGTACCAAAAGCAAAGCCAGCGCAAACTACAATGAAATGTGATGTAATTCTCACATGAAGCCACCAAGTCAATATGCCCTCTGCTAGAAGTTAGGGCGTTGCTGACTCATTCATTTGTAATAGGTGACGGTATTATTTTAAAAAGGGTGCTCAATAGGATGCATGATGGATGCCGTTCATAGCACACGATCAGCGGTTGGAATATTCAAGGAATTTCATAGATATGGAATTAAAACTACATAAGTGGATTGTAACTTTAATACTAATAATAGTTGGGGTAAAGTAATGGTAAGAATTGAGAACCAAGTGATTCCCGATAGTAATTACTTATGTATCTTGGATCAGAGGGAAATATTGATGAGGATGTATCTTGGATCAGAGGGAAATATTGATGAGGATGTCGTACTTAGAATTAAAAGTTGGATGATTTAAGTGGTAAGGTGCTTCCAGGGTGTTATGTGTCAACATATCCCACTCAAGCCAAAAAGCAAATTTTATAAGAGAACTATCAAGCCAGCAATGATGTGTAGAGCAGAACGATAAGCAACATATTTATATAATGTGTCGCTGAGATTAGGATGTTGAGAAGGATATGTAGAAAGACTAGGAAAGATAAGGTTGCAAATGAACATGTACAAGAGTGTCTATGCATAAAGCCCACATATAAGATAAGATATTTTAAAAATAAAATAAATAAATAAATAACTATATATACAAGCGTGTCTCGCCATTCATGGTTGCTCTTCTCAAGTTAACTCAATTTATTATGATCGTGATCATATGCCTGTCAATGCTAAAGAGGTTCTTCGAATGGATAGATTGGGTTGGCTCTTATTAGGAAGATGTAGTTGATTTTATTTCATTGTATTTAAAGGATCTTCAATGTAAGGAGTTCTTTGCATGTATTGTTTAATTATCAACTCTATTCACATGCATTCGCTTTGGGGTAAGGTTCTTTATGTCCCCCTATGTATCTATTAATCCTTTTAATATGCAGGTAGGGGTCACTGCCTCAACCCCCCTCTCTCTGTTAGAGTGCCTCGAGGCCTAATTTGTCTTAGAGGGTATTAATTATAAAAAAAAAAAAACTATATTTACTAGGTTAAGATGGTTTGTTCACATTAAACAAGGACCAAAGAAGGTGCAAAAGGATAGTAATGGACCTAAAAGGGTGAGAGCAAGACCAAAAAGGTCAAGGATGGAGTCAATCGGAAATCATTCAAATGCACATAATTTGATTGAAGATATGGTTTATTACAGATTTTGATGGCAAAATAGAATTTGTGTTGCCAATCCAACTAGTTGAGAAATAAGGCATTATGTTGTTGTTAAGTGTTATTGTCTAGAAATAAATGGGAGGAACAAATAATGACCACACACAACAAAATAATGTACATTTTTTCCCACTATGATCTAGACATTTTCGACATTGTTTACAACACATTCCAACTAGTTGAGAAATAAGACATTCTGTTGTTGTTAAGTGCTGTTGTCTAGAAATAAATGGGAGGAACAAATAATGAACATACACACATCAAAATAATGTACCTTTTTTCCCATTATGATCTAGACATTTTCAACATCGTTTTCAACACATTTATCATCAATGTTTGCACCTTTTCAAACTAGGAAGGGTGTGTACCTGCTTATACAAGGCAAGTTGAGGCCATTAAACCACTAATTTTGGAGACAACCTTTTTTTAGTTCACACAGAGAGACTTTCTGCCATCTCATCCTCTTAGTTTCTAGTTGATGGATTAGATTTGCAGCCAAACAATACCTCTCTTGCCTGCTTATACAAGGCAAGTTGAGGCCATTAAACCACTAATTTTGGAGACAACCACATCCTATTAGTTTCTAGTTAATGGATTAGATTTACATCCAAACGATACCTCTCTTTCCCAAGGTTTAAAATGTTGATGTGGCTGAGTCTTGTCAGTGACATGTCGCCGACATAGGGGAAATTTCTCCCAGATTAAAGAAAATATGGGGAAATTTCCCCCAAATGCAGTTTTCTTTTGTATTAAACATTTGCTTAAGTATAAATAAGAACTAAATATATTAAAATACAACAAAATATGTTGAAAAAACACATACAACATAAATAACCTTGAACTTGGTAATTCGTATGCATCACATAATGTGAAGTAAAGTGTTCACACTCATTCAACAAAGTATAACATAAATAACAAGACATAATAATGAACCTATAAGTAACAAAATATCATAAATAAGTTTATCATAAATTTTTCAAGACTCACAAGTAACAAATACAATATATCAAATCCACACGCATAGAAAAATATAAGAACAATAGCAAAGCATTTATAGTGTCTTCTTTAAAAAAAAAAAAATTAGATTTTTAATTTTTTTTTTAATATTTTTTAATTTTTTAATTATTAAAAAAAATATTTTAAAGGCACATTCTGTCTAGCTTATGCACTAAAATGCGTATCGAATTTCTTTCAAAACTTTTAATATGCTTTAATAATTTTTACAATGTAAAAAAAAAATTAATGTATTTTTCTATACTTTTTCATTTTTTCAATCAAAAATTAATTAAATAATAATTAACGATCACCTATTTGCATGGATATTGGCTAGTTTAATTAACAGTATATTTTTACAATTAAAGCAAAAAAAAAAAAAAACAAGTTTAAAAGTGGTTTGGTCTGAAAGAAATGGGGGAAGAAAAGAAATTTCTCTTTAAATATTCGATTTCACACACTTGCAGAAGTTCCTTTATGTTGTCGATATCTTGCTAACATATCAGTGACATCAGGGAAAATCGACATAAGGCAATTTTCCCTGATGTCTTGTCTTTTTTATGTAATATCCTGATGTCTTATGTCGCTCAGTCTAGTTTACACAACATGTCGCCAACATTTCAAACACTGCTCTGTCCTTTATCTTTCATTTCTTGAGCCAGCACACCCAATTGGGGAACCTTATATTAGTATAACTTAGCTAACAAATATATTAAGGCTAGAGAAACAACTATAACTTCAACAGAATTATTACCAAGTCATAGTGTTCCAAACATTATTATCAAATATCATACCATATCCTTAATAAGAAATAAGCAGACTAATACATAGTCACATACTCAGACTGTAACTTGTATGATGCATATACTAATCGACCATCATGCATATCATACTGAAAGTTCATCTAAGAGTATAGTTGAAATTAAATAGATATATGAATGAACAATCAGGTTCATAGGGGAAACAGATCCATGTACCCAACACAACTTTTACAGCGAAGTAGTTTATTGAGAACGAGAATTTGGTTAATACGGGCGTGAAATAGCCTAGTTAAAACTTTAGAGAACTTGGCATGTTTCCCAGAACACAATTACATTCGAAAAAAAGCCCATGTTTCTAAATAGAGAAAAGAAACCAAATGAAAAGGAGCCTTCCAGTAAAGCAATTCTTCATCATCAGAAGTGTTGAGAATTACTGCAGGAACTAAAAAAATTAATAATAATATAAAATAAAATAGGAAACTGTTTGGTGGGAGAAATGAGCAAGCTGACATTGTTTCATTCTAAAAAGAAAAGGCTGAAATCGTTTTTGGGTTGAACACGTGTTACTTCATAAAAGAATGCAAGGTCATCGAGGTATGTTGACGTTTTCATTGCTCTTTCACCTCTGAAATTTGGAACTACTTTGTTTTCCAATTTGTGTTGTATTAGGCCATGCTGAAGTCATTGCTGGATCTACTCAGAAGTCGGAAGTGGACCCCTGCTGTGAAGAAGAAAAACAGAATACTTTTGACTTACGAAATCTTTCACCCTCTGTTGATGCTAGAGGGAAAGATATTATTCTATCTTGGAGGAAATGATCAGATGAAAAGGCTGCTTCAAAAGACCAAGTTATGAAGGCCCTCCTTTCTTTTGATCAATAAAAAGTGAATATATCCACTAGTATAAACAGGGCATGCCCCTCTGTACTTAACACTTGACAGTATATATACTCTGTACCTAACACTTGACAGTATATATAGAGACTTGCAAAACAAAAACACAGCTAGCTAAAGCTTAACATAATTACAAATTATGGACTAACTTCCAATTGGATATCGGCAAGAAAGGATAAAAATTCCAAATAACAAAATAAAAATCCTAGAATATGTCACCAAACACAGTCGACAATCCTCTCTTTCTCATCAAATATACAGCTTTACCTTCTTTTCCAATTACCCAACATATGACAAATGGACCAAGAAGCAAAACTCAAAATCTGCAGCCCTTTTCATCCTAAGCCTCAAACAGTAGATTCGCATACAGCATGCTAATAAAACTTACAAAATAATAACTCCACGTCTCATTAGTGAAACAACAGTGAAGGAGAAGATGGCCTGCTGACTAAAACTCCCACCAGTATAACACGCATCTACAAGGTCAACTTCCTATTGATTAAATGATCCATTGTTAGAACTGATCAAAGGCTGTTGTCCACATAAAGCAGAATACTTCAATTCCAAACAAATAGAATCCCCCCCAAACAATAGAAGCACACACGCACACGTACACACACACAGAGAAAAGAAAAAAGATTGTTGATTTCATTCCACACACTTCTATCCTCACCAAACTGACAAATAGGAGTACAACTCTAGCACCTTCAGCATGAATGCTAGAGAATCTACCTCCTAACTGTCTAATCCCTTCCGAAAGATAAAATCAAAGAATAAGAATGCCCTCTCATACCAAAAGATCACCCACCCGTCTTCCGGTCTGAGGAAACTGGGAATACTTCAGAAAACTGCACTATCATGTATGGTCAGCACCGAAACCGGATCCTCCCACCAGTACCCAAAACGAACTCAATGCCTCATAGCAAAATTTTAAAGATGTTTGAGATGGATTTCCAGAGACTAAACCCAGAGGGAACCATTCATCAGCCTGCTGTCCCGATCTCCATGTCTGCTACCATATTTGTGACATAACTATCTTCCATTTGCTGTCCCGTTCATCCCTAAATCACCATAGCCAATTAGCCATTTTCCTAAGAGGCTCTGTTAAAAAAAAGTCAGACGCCTGAACCCCAATCCTCCTGAATCTTAGCCAAACACACCTCTTTCAATTTCACCGAATGATATTTAAATTCTTTCCTCTTCCCAATTCAAAGGACACCCCGCTGTAAAATCTCAGGTCAGTCAGCCACAGAAAAACAACGTATAAAATAGTTTATAATTAGTATTTAGGTAAACTACAAATTGTTCTCTTCACCAGCATAGATCATTAGTAATTATATAAAAAAGATAGGGACTTATAGTTGACCCTTGATATAAACTTATCGTTACTAGAAATTCATGTCTTGCTACCTATTGCTCTCACCCTAGTTAGCGCTCCCTCAGACGTCTTTAATAACCTCAATGTATCTGATTGGTGCTCTTTCTTTGCCCAAAACCTAGAGGTGGCAATGGGTCGGGTTGGGTCCGGTCGTAACTGGGTCAATGCTTAAACGGGTTGTGTCGGGTTCGACCCGTTTACCAACGGGTCAGGAAAACCTCAATCCGAACCCAACGCATCCATAAACAGGTCGAACCCGCCCGTTTAGAATTTAATTAATTAATTATTGATTTATTTATTTTAATTTTTTATTATTTTATTATTTATTTTTAATTAATAAAATTAATAATAAATCACACGGGTTTGGTGGGTTGGGTCAAGTTCGACCCGTTTACCAACAGG
>JAUPMG010000017.1:5465288-5480705 GCA_031762675.1 Pachysandra terminalis
TTTTAGTTAACATATTTTGTGTTGCTTTGTTTTAGTGTTTCATTAATTTCAAAATTTTTGGCTATGTGAATATTTAAAGAAAAAAAGTACTCTAATTTCATGAACAAATAGATAAATATAATGTTTCTCTTGTTTATTTTATAGAACCATATCTTCTATTGTTTGAAATATTAGTAACAAATATTTTATTCAAAGAACAATTGTTTCATATTTTTTATATCGATTCGAGTTCACCCACCGGTTCAACCGAGTTGACCTAACTCACTGTCTTTTTCAGATTAACATCCAAACTAGATTTTAAAACATTGGTTTGGACCTAGATGGTAGAAACATCTGCTGGTCCTAGTATCATTTTGCTCGCAATGTATCCATGATGATCTCGTCATTCTCACGATACTACTTAACAAATCCTTCGAGTGATGCGCATCGATACAAGGACCAGTAGATGTTTCAGCGATCTGAATCCAGACGATACGGATGCGTTTGAAATGGTATAATAGAATATATTAATAGTTAGTATGATTTGGTCATTCAATTCTGAAAATTAGGTTTGACTTAATTAATCCAACCAAGTTGGCCATCTACATACAAATCAATTAAGAACAAAAACCAAAAAAAAATTAAAAGAACCAAAGTGGGCTACCAACCTATTTGATTTGTCACTCTCAACTGATCCATATCTATCCGTATTTTAAGACCTCATTTGGATCCACACTAGGTGGATCCTCTCAATGACCATGTCCAATCATATTATCAATTCCATTTAGAATTACTAATAAAGGATTACGGCCTTGTTTGCTCCAACTTCTTAAGGGTTAAAAAACATTTTCAAGTCACTTTTAAAATAATAAAATTATATTTTTATTTATATTATAAGATATCTTTCTAACAACTTAATTGAAGATATAGTTTTTAACATATTAAAATGAAAAAACAGGATTTTTATTGTCAACTCTTATTAATTATGATAAGACATGATAATAATAATGATGATGATATTGGTGTAGGTTGGTTAATTAATTCAACTTTACATATTGCACTATTTTAGAAGTACGTGTATATATTTTTTGGGTATAGTTGCATATACTGAATCATTCAATAAAGCTGTAACTGCAAAGCAATCGTCTCTCACGTGTCAGCTATCAACAACTGTTGTACGGTGATTACACCGTTTGGTAAAAATGTGATATTTGAACCGGCTCAAAGATATATGACCGTTCTTATCACCAAAAGAGAAAGCTTATTGGAGAAGCAACCGTTTTGAATTCTAGCTTGTGGGAGAACGACACATGTCCCAAATTTGACAAATACAAACTATCATCCTTCTTGAAATATTCAAAAGGATAAGAATTTATGTTCCTACGATATACTGCCTTCTGAGAGACTGAAGGAATAAGAATTTTTACATTCCTTCTAAAGAACTTTGTTTCTCTCGAAGGACATACTTAGGGGCATGCTACCCCTAATGAATTTCTCAAACATATGAAGTTTGAAATAAAACCTCGAAGTCACGTCTACTTATTCTTTAGAACAGACTTTGAGTAATTTTATTCTATTACCTTTACTTTTTTAAAGGTACTCCAATGGAAAAAAGATCTTCGAAAGAACTTTTAGGGCCTTCTAACTCAGAAGTCGTTCTTGGAGCATATCCATAGACTTCGAAGGACCAGTTATTATGTTTTGTCTTGAGAGAATCACGAAGCAAGTATATTTTCTCCTGCTAAAGCGGACTCAATGGCTAACCACCTCCAAATGGTGAATTCGAAAGCCAACCACCTCCAGATGGTGAATTCGAAGGAAGTACATTCCTTTCTACTAAAAGGGGATTTAAAGGAGGTATATTTCTACCTCTTGAGGCGAATTCGAGGCTAACCACCTTGAGATGGTCAATTCGTTAAAGGGTCTGTCACCATTAAAAAGACTAAGGATTTTATCCGCCTCGAATGACAGATTTGAGTTTACCCCTTTAGATGAACTTTTTTATCCATCCGAATTACAAACTAAGACTCAAAGTCGCTCTTATTCATTATTATGAATTGACTTCGAGTTATATCTTGGATATATTTCACTTCTAAAAGCAAATCCTCAGTGGAAAAGGCTTCAGAAGTCAAATTCACGCCATCTCCAAAAGTATTTCCTGCAGATAGGTTTCCTACTGACTTTGATAAACGTCCTCTCACTTCACTTGGAAGGAATTCACAAGGGAACATATTTACTTCTGATTTCATTAAAATCAAAGGCACTTGGATTGGTTACTGTAGTTATGAACCTCAAGGGATTTCAAGATAAACTCTTCATTACAAGGACTATTGATCATGAAAATCAGTTCCCTAATGAGAAACTCAATTTCGAATTTTCTATATGGGTAATTTGAGAATATAATGGTCACCTTATAAGTATACAGTTATTTTTGATTTCCTTTGAATGAAGATAGCCGCCAAAAGGAGTTCTTTCGAAGTATACAAATTCAGAAAGATATTTATGACATTGAAGTGACTTCTAAAAGTTGATTGAGACGGATTCTCAGAATGGACAGTACGCGATAAAACCTCAGTTGCTTATAATATCTACTGTATGACTTATCTAAAAGGTGTTTTGTCTCATCTGGATTGGCAACAAGAATGGTGACATTGCTTTCAGATTTTTTGCATGTAACACATGTCATTCAATGTGTGTTCCTCAAGATCTAAAACAACCTATCACAGAGCAAGTTTTGAAGATTCGTATGACTCATCCCTCTCTCTGGAAATTACTTAGGCGTGTTGAGATACACGTGGCATTTAGGATATGTTTTATGCATTGGGATATTTGTAAGCTCCTCTATGGACACTTGACTGAGTGACATTTGTCATATTTTGAGAGGCTGAATTCTCTATAAATAGTAAAACATTTCCTTCATTAAAAAGGTTATGAATTCTGAAATTGGAGGAATCTGATAGTTAAGAGGTAGAAGACAACAGTGAGTTAAGGCTCTGAGAGAGAAAGTGGATAATTAGTCATTCGAATTTCTTGAGGTTTTCTTGCTCTGAGATATGCATTCGAACTGGCCTTTCAGTTATTGCAATATTCTCTTTCCTCCTTGTCTCTTCTCGTGTCTTATTCACAGGTGACGTTTGATAAGGAACGCTCTTGGCAGAACGGCTGTGCGACGGCTTAGGTTGTTTTGAGAGAGGCTCTCCCTACTTATTTCTCTAGAAGGTTGGTTGTATTGGTTCATTTGTATTAGCTGTAAATTTTTTTCTAATATAGTTGGTATTTTACAAACCTGTCATCACCATTTGGCGACTCCACTAAGGAGTCTGTAGTCGTTTCTTTCAAATCTTGTCTATTTATTGTTGTCTTTATCTTGTCTTTTGTCCATGGATCCGTCTAGTTCAAACACCCTTCCTATTGTGGAAGAAATCCCAAAACAGAATCCTCCGCAGGAATCTGTTCCTCCTCAAGACCCTGATGAGGCAGCTAGATCTCTCAAGGCAACCATTTAGATTGTACATGCTCAGTTGGTTGCTTTTTCTAACAAGCTTGGTCCTAGTTCTCCACCAAATCGTGTTATCAAGACTTCTCCCACAGTAAACCCTCCTTCATATACACCCATACCTCTACCTGCATCCAAGCCTGATTTTGTTACCATTGCAGATGTTCAAGCTCTCCTACAGAAATCCCAGTCCAAGGATACAAACTGGATTGATAGTGATTTTGTCCTCCGTACCCGGAGGCACTTCTTAGCTTGCCATACCCCAAGGATTATGAGGCTCCGATTTTTTCCCAATTTTCAGGGCAAAACGGGAAATTCTGGAAGCATGTCAGTCGCTTTATAGAAGCATTGGGGGCTTATGCTGGCAATAAGGAGCTCCGTTTGCGGGAGTTCTCAAAGTCACTCTCTGAACGGGCATACACTTGGTACAGCAGGCTGGAGCCTGGTTCTGTGCACACTTGGGAGGATATTGTGTATTTGTTCTATCACAAGTTCTTCATTACGGAGGAGAAGCTCACTATTATTGATCTTAGCTGGGAGAGGCAGAAGCCAGATGAAGATCTGGTTCAGTATGTCAAGCGCTTCAGAGACCTTGTGATCACCTGCACGGAGGCAGCTTCTGAAGAGAAGTTTGTCAGGATTTGTATCAATGGTATGTTCCTTCCATACCGCATCCACATAGAAAACCATGAGATCAAGAACTTCACCAAGCTGTACGAGTACACTAAAATGACCAATGCTTCTATTCTTGTTCCTGAGAAGAAGGTGGAGATGAAGTGTTCTCTCGTCGTTACTACTGAGAAGGAAGAGGAGCTCGTTCCAAAGAGGAAGGGCTGGCCTAGCATTAGCAACAACAATACCAACAACCGAGAGAAGCGTGCCTCGCCTCCCGAGGTAACCTGCTCTCCTATACAGTTGGATGCCTTGTTGCTGGAGTGGATCAAGGATGATCGCGTCTTGCTGCCACCTATTGAGAAGGAGCCCTGAGAAGAAGGTAGAGAGGAAGCGTTCTCTCGTCATTACTACCGTGAAGGAAGAGGAGCTCATTATAAAGGGAAGGGCAGGCCTAGCAGTAGCAACAACAACACCAACAACCGAGAGAAACGCGTCCTGCCTCCCGAGGTAACCTGCTCTCCTACACAGTTGGATGCCTTGTTGCAGGAGTCGATCAAGGATAATCGCGTCTTGCTTACAAAAGGTCCCCACAATATTGCAAGTTCCACCGCAATACTCGTCATTCTACTTTCGACTGTTGGGCTTTGAGAAAGATCTTCCATGCTAGGTTGGCGGTTGGAGACATCGACATCCCGGATGAAAAGGTGAATGTTGATCATCTTCCTCAGCACAAAGGAAAAAGAAAGGAAGCTGTGCGCATGTTGTCTGTTTTCAAAAGCAGGCATAAGTCGGACCCCTAATCAAGTGAAGCTGTACGAACTACCACCAAGTTTCAGATATTCTTTGACGACATGCAATTCACCTCAAAGATGAGGATTGAGACCACAGAAGCACTGTTAGGAATCATGAAAAAGAACCACTTCAAGTGCTACAACCACCAAGAGGCTTCTACGTATTAACCTCCTCGACTCAACAAGTCTGTCATTATTTTCACAGAAGAAGACATAATGACACATTCAAAAGACTATAACAAGTCCTATATGTAAATGCCACGTTACTCGATGTAAAGTTTATTCTCATATAGTTAATCTCTTAGAAACCCGTCATCACCAATATCCATCTAAACTATGCACATCAACACTTTTTTTATATAATTATTTTTTACTAAACGTAATTTTTAACCAACAACCGATTCAATGTCCTTTTACATTGAAACCCTTTTATTTTTAAAATGTAATGCCAAACAGGTCATAAGAAAAAGTAGGAAAAAGTCACTTCCAGTAGTTGAAGTTGAATGGTTGTGCTATTTAGCAAGATACCTGAAATCCAAAAGTCGCAAAAAATGGAAATACTAGTAAAAGAAAAGAAAAATTAAAAAGCAACTTCTCCACGTCAGTCCTCACTTTTTCGCTCTTTTCGAAAAGCGGCAAAAACCCAGCTTAGCCGCCCCCTAACAGCAAATGGAGCCACCACTCTCCGCCGCGATGGCAACGACGGCGACCGCAATTGCAACCGGCACCACTGCCACCGCAGCCATTCCCCATATCGGCTACTCCGATTCCGTCGATTCGTCTCCTCGTTCCCGCAATACCGATACATGGGACGAGCCTCTCCCACCAGTTCCCGGCGCTAAAATGCGCCTGATGTGCAGCTACGGCGGTCACATCGTCCCTCGTCCCCACGACAAGTCCCTCTGCTACCTCGGTGGCGACACCCGCATCGTCGTAGTCGATCGCCATTCCTCCCTTGCCGACCTCTCCGCTCGCCTCTCTCACAGTCTTCTCAACGGCCGGTCTTTCACCCTCAAGTACCAACTCCCCAACGAAGACATGGACTCTCTCATCTCTGTCACCACCGACGAAGATCTCGAGAACATGATCGAAGAGTACGATCGAACTTCATCTTCTTCGTCGTTAAAATCCTCTCGCCTCCGATTGTTTCTTTTCTCGACGAAGCCCGAAACGGCGTCCTCGATCGGATCGCTTCTCGATGATCCCAAATCGGAGACTTGGTTCGTCGATGCGCTCAACGGCGCGGGAATTATGCCGAGAGGGTTTTCGGCCGATGCTGCTACGGTTAATTGCTTGCTGGATCTTGAAAATGTTGTTCGTGTGGACTCGTCTGTGGATTTGGAGAGTCAAGCTGAATCTTTGGGTAATAATAATAATAAGCAGATTAAACATGCTCAGGATGTTCAATCCGTGCCAGATTCGCCGATGTTGGAGACTAATTCTTCATTTGGATCGACATCTTCTTCGCCTTCTATGTCTAATTTGCCTCCGATTAGGGTTCGCGTTGAAGATAGCGGGGTTAAATTTCAAGATCAAAAGATTGGGATTGAAGAACAGTTCTCGCAGATGAATATAGCTGCTTCTGATTCTGCCGCTGCTGATGTGTCCGTGCAGCAGCAGCAGCAGAAGCTAGGTGAGGGTTTCGTTGTTCTGTCTTCGCAGCCTCCTCATCCGATCACTCTTTCCGCTTCTTCTGCGACAATCAATTCTACTGTTGTTGTAAGTGAAAACCCTATTCGAGGTTTCTCAGATGATGAGAGATCAGAAAAGGAGGTGCCGATCGGGTTGCAGAAGCCAGCACAGCCGCAACAGACGCAGCAATTACAGAGGAAACCTAGTGTTGGCAGCATTGATTTGTCTTCGCCAAATTCAGTTTCAAGGTATCTGTTCTTATTGTTCTCTTTATCAATTTTCCAATTTGAGGGGTTGATTGATTAAATTTTATTTTTTCATCAAATTGAAATCAGTTTCTGAAATGGGTTCCAACTTGTTTTAATTTTACAGCGATCATAGTACTCAAAATGCAATTTTTCGCCAGAAACCTGCAATTTTTCAGGACCCAGTTGTTCAAATCGCATCTGGAGACAATAGGGTTTCTACTAACCCTGTTGATCCTATCTCTTATGTCCAAATGCAACAAGTTCAGGATTCTGGGTATGTATTGCCATCTCAATATGAACAGCAACAACATCAACAGCAGCAATTCGAACAGCAACAACGCCAATTCGAACAGCAACAGCAACAGCAACAACAACAACATCAGCAACAACAGCAATTCATTCATGCAAGTGCCCATTACATACACCACCCAGCCACAGGACCAGTCCCAATCCCATCTTACTATCAAATGTATCCTCCTCCACAGCAGCAGCAGCAACACCAGCAACATCACCACCAGCAGTTTGATCAGTCCTACCCAATGTACTTCATGCCTGTTGGGCAGACCCAACCATACAACTTGTCTGTGCAGTCTAATATGAATGAAACCGCTTCCATCCCTTCAAGTCGACCTCCCACTCCTAGTCCTGCTATGGTTCCTCCCCCGGCTGCCACCGGCACCGCCATGTACACCACCAGGACTGCTGCTCCACCTAAACCTGATTTGTCCTCAAGTATGTATAGAACAGTCATGGCAGCAGCTCCACCACTGGCTCATGTACCTCCTAATCAACATCAGCAACCATATATGAATGTGGGTTTCCCTCAAATGCATTATCCATCTCAGTCTCTTGCTGCTGCATCGGCTGCCACCGTGAATTATGCTTATGAATTTGCGGATCCTGCGCATGCCCAGATATACTATGCTCAACCACCGGCCACCACTACATTGCCTCCTCAATACCAAACCATTGCCCCCGGGCGCGGCGGTAATGTTATCGGAGATGACAGACAACACTAAGCAGCAGATCATATCCTCACAACCAATGTGAGTGTTTGGTGCAAAAGAAAATTTTGTGGAGTCGGATTGGTCAGTTTACTTTTGAAGTTTATATTTTGAAGTCATGTCTAGTTACAGTTACTGGTTTTGGTTTGGTGTTGCCTATCTGTGATTGAAAGTAAGAAACTGGGTCTTCTTTGTTGCTGTATTCATAAAAAAGATGAAGTTGTTTTGAGATAGTATACGTAAATTCAGTCTATCCCCAGAAGATCCTCACAACCAATGTGAGTGTTTGGTGCAAAAGAAAATTTGTGAAGTTAGATTGATGAGTTTACTTTTGAAGTTTATATTTTAAATTAATGTCTAGTTACAGTTACTGGTTTTGGTTTGGTGTTGCCTATCTGTGATTGAAAGTAAGGAACTGGGTCTTCTTCTGTGTTATATTGTTGCTGTATATTCATAAAAAAAAAATGAAGTGGTTTTGAGATAATATACTTAAATTCAGTCTATTTATCATATTTGAATATCAAGGCAAAATAAAAATAAAAATGTAATAGCAGGAGCTTGGAGTCAAATATCTTTGTTCAGGAGTTTGTAGTTCAAGTTTCAAAAGGATTGGAATAGCAGAGCATCCATTTGCTGGCATCGCTCCTAGAGCTGGCAATTTCCATCCTGACCGTCAACTCACCCGAGTTTTAGCAGATTTGGGTTTAAGTTTTCAATTTGCGGGTCGGGTTTGGGTTGAGTGTTTTCAGTCTCCAAATAAACGGGTTTAGCTTGGGTTAACCTGGCTGACCCATCGTGTTATTATACTATGTGAATATTTTAGTATAAATAAGAGAGGGTATTTTCTTTCACATTTTCCCCATTCTTTTCTCTCCCTCTTATGTTAGAGCTAGTTGCTAACTTACTAGAGGTTGGAGTGTTAGGCCAACAAACTGATATTTGATCAACCATATTTCACTCATGTATGTGAGTTTTTAATGATGTGTGGTATAGATCCATTCAAGATTTTAGATCTCTTAATTATATCCTATATTTAAGGAATACACGTTCATTTTAGCTTTAAACCTTATTTTGTTGTATCATGACTGTTAATGGTTATCGGTATTTCTGAGACAATATATTTTAGTTTGGTTGTGGCTGAACCTGATTGAATTTGTTAGACTGCCTACGTACTCGAAGTGGGATCAAGCCAACTGTAATTCTCAAAGATATTGATCAAGATATGATTTGGTTTAGGTGTAGCTGGACTTGGTTTCATTTGTCAGGCTACCTACGTACCCGAAGTGGGATCAAGTCAACCGTAGTTCTCAAAAGGTATGGATCAAGATATAATTTGGTTTAGGTGTGGCTAAGTCTGATTTAGGTTGTTAGGCTGCCTACGTACACGAAGTAGGATCAAGTCAATCGTAGTTCTAAAAGAAAGGGATAAATATATGGTTTTCGATCATCAAGACTATTGGATATGATATTCGGGTCATTTAGATCGTTGGATCTGATATGTGGGTCATTTATACCGTTGGAAATGATATTTGAAACATGTAGATCATTAGATTTGATATCCGGGTCATTTGGTCCGTTGGATCTGATATCTGGGTCATTTGGACTGTTGGATTTGATATCTGGGTAATTTAGACAATTGCATTTGATATCTGGGTCATTTAGACCATTGGATCTGATATCTGGCTCATTTAGAATGTTGGATTTGATATATGGGTCATTTGGACCGGTGGATCTGATATCAGGGTCATTTAGACTGTTGGATCTGATATTCGGGTCAATTAAACCGTTGGATCTGATATTTGAGTCATCATGTATACCGTTGGATATGATATTCGGGTCATTTAGATTGTTGGATCTGATATCCGGGTCATTTAGACCGTTTGATTTGATATCTGAGTCATGTAGACCGTTGGATCTGATATATGGGTCATTTGGACTGTTGGATCTGATATTCGGGTCATTTAAACCGTTGGATCTGATATCTGGGTCATTTGGACTGTTGGATCTAATATTCGGGTATTTAGACCGTTGGATTTGATATTTGAGTCTTTTAAACCCTTGGATCAAGAGGCTAGACCATCAAAGTCAATGTCTTTTGGTTTAACCCGAATCATATTTGGCAACTAGGACCGAGGGCTAGACCATTAAAGTCACATACTTCTGGCCTAACATGAATCATATTTGCCACTGGGACTAAGGGCTAGACCATCAAAGTTATAGACTTCTGGTCTAACCCAAATCATATTTGATCACTAGGACTGATGGCTAGACTATCAAAGTCATAGACTTCTGGTCTAACTCGAACTAGAACCATATTTATTGGGTCGAGGACCCTATTAGAAAAGAGTACAATACTAATCTGAGTGTGGAGTATAACATCATCTCCCGCACATTGAGTACATATGAAACTCTTCATTTGTGTTTACGGATGATGACATCCAACTTTTCTTTTCTTGCTTCATCTTTAGAGACCAATTCTTCGTACTCTCTAACCATGTTGATTGCAACATCCTTTTTTCTTTATTTATTTATTTAATTTTTTTTTGGTAGAGAAAAAGTAGCCAAGTCTTGATTGTGCAAACTATGTGGCGACCCAGGAAGTTGTCCGAGATACACTGAAGAATAGTTACCAGTGTGACATCAAAAACACAGTGAGGCCGATCATTTGAAATCGCCATATGTGCAAGGATGTCCGCTGCATAGTTGCCTTCACGCCTTCCGTGTTGTCCTTTAAATTCGCTTCTTCGTGCAAGGAGTAGTGTTCTGATGTGTTCAATAAGCTTGTAAATACTATTTTTTTTTTTTAAAAAATGAAAAAAAAGTAAAGAGAGAAAGGGGCAGTGGGGACCACCACCCACGTGCCTTTGTCTCTCTCCCCAACTTTCCCCGGCTTTGTTTTCTTCTTTTTTTTTTTTTTTTTTTTTTGCATTTTTCCGGCACACTTTGGCAAAATCCAGGAAGGGATTTCGGCCAAATCATCTCAAAAAAATCCGACGGATTAGGCGGATTCCTCGCCCAAGGTGAGTTTTTCCCTTCATTTTTACTTATTGTCCTTCTCCTATTTAAACCCTAGCCATCTCATCTTCTTGAGGCATCAACAAACGCATAAAGAAATCCTCTCTATTACAATATTTCTCATTTTTTTTTCTTCTATTTCGTTTATTGGGGGTAGCCATATACCATCTCCACACATACCCGGTATCGGAACGCATCGGAACTCTTTTGGTGCCGCTTCGGTTGGTTCCAACACCAAGCAAGCCTTCAGAGCGATCCGAAGCTACTGAAATCAGTCGTAGAAGAACACAACAGGGAAGTCCTGAATTCCTAACTTTATTTTATTTTATTTATATATTTTATTAAAAATTCTATAAACACAATCCTGATTCCTTTAGTTGATCTTGTCGTCTTTTAGTGCTCTATTTATTTTTACTTTGATGCATATCTTTTGGCCTTGGATAAATAAATACTTATTTTGTATTGAATCCAGTTTCTTGTATTTTCAACAGATTTTCAAAATCTAGTTGATATGTCTTAAAACATAATTTTTCTTAATCTTTTACATTATAATCTTTTGTTTTACTCAACAACTTGTCTCATCATAAATTTTTATTTTATTTTATTTATTTATTTTTCAGTAATCTGTTGAATCATAGGAAAGCAATATATTCTAATATAAATTATTTTTTAGTACTTTCAAAGCTGCCCAACCTCGTCAGGGCAGTCCGCTGCCCTATTTATAGCATTGACGATCAAACTGGAATCCCCTTCAAGCAACACATTTGCATCAGGAAAAACAACCGCCAATTTTACTCCCATCCACGCACTCCAGGCTTCAACATAGCTTATGGATCGAGAACCCAATCTAAAGGAGCCTCCCTTTAAGAAATGGCCATTATGGTCCCTGATTATGCAGCCTGTCGTGGCAAGGTTAAGACTCAATCTAAAGGCACCATCGAAGTTGGTTTTCAACCAACGATCCAGTGGGGGGTGCCAACAAATGTAGATGGCTTCTGAAGTGGCAGACACTTGGGCGGCACAAGGATTCATCAGTAAAGTCAAAGAGTGGGGGGCAGCCTTGGCATGGACAAACTCGGAGTGGAGTCTGCACGCCGAAGAGATGATTTCCTCGGGGTTGCTCTTGCTACCTCCAAAGATTCAGGCATTCTTGTTCAACCAAAGACACCAAGTAATATAGATGTAGATAGTGTTATTTTTAGTATCTCTATAGTTATATATCTCAGTTTTGTCATTACCAAGTGTGAAAACTTGGTTGGATCTAGCAATATCCCACACACTTATAGTGAACTTACATTTGCTCACAATATGATCGGTCATTTCATTGGCTTCATTACAGATCTTGCATGTTGGGTCTATATTCATTCCTCTTAGAATGAGGTTAATAGCTGTAGGAATGCGGTCCATAATAAGTTGCCAAATGAAATGTTGTATTTTGGGGTGACATGGAAGTTTTCATGCACTAACCTCTTTTCCTTGCGGTAGATCTGCTCTGGTATCTGTACTGTTTTTAATCAGGCATAAGACTGATTTGATCCAGAATTTGCTTCCATTGTCAGTGTTCCATATAAACGAAATGTTGGTTGTTTTGGGCAAAACAGGAAGAGCATGAAAGAGATCCCAAAATTTATCCGGGTGACTGCTAACATTTAGTTCTTCACAACTTTTCATTGAACAGTAATTTAGAAGCAATGATATCATTGCTACAGTAATTTAGAAGCAATGATATCATCAACCTTTGGCTTCAATGAACCAATCATGATAGACATATAGGTATTGATGAGATAATATCATAGATAGAGATGTCAACAGAGGACTGATGTCTTGCTCTTATAATGTCAAAATGGAAAGTCCATGATAATGGAAACATCTCCAAATTGAAACCCTGACTTGTAACAATCATTTTCTTGATAGACCCGAAATCAAAAAGTTGTCTCTCAGGCATTATTTCGGATTTTAAACTCTCCCATGGCTCCAGAATTCTGAAATGATCCTTCTTGACCAAGAATCCCATATGTAGAATCCCTTTTAAGAACCCGATTCCGGGGTTCGATCGTCGATCAGTGATATCTTCGAATGGCGGAGAGATTGCCAAGTGGGTACCTTCGAAAAGAAGTTTTTTTGTTTGTTCGACCCGACGTGAAGAAGATGCTGGCGTAGAAGCAGTCATATGAACTTCTGACTGGAGTGGGAAAGAGAGAGAAAGAGAGAGAGGGAGACTATACCTTATTTTTTTTCCTGAGATTGCTTTTGTAAAATCCCTTCAGTTCACATCTCTTTTTTATCTCTTGGGCTGCATTTCGATACCAAGAAAATGCGAGAAAGTCGGTTGAGAAAGAAAATAATATGAAAAGAATGTGAAAAGAAAGTGAAAATAACTTTCTTGACGTTGTTTGGATGTTGCAAGAAAAGTGCATGATTATTAATGGAAATCATGTAATTGTGTGTTTGGTTAGCAAGAAAATCATAAGTATCCCGACATACTTTCCAGTTATGCCCTTATACCATAAGCCATAATTATGTTATGTCATACCAATTTTGGTTTGATTTTGGTTCGAATTTTAGACTTCGAATTTTAGACTTTGGGTTTGGTTTTGGTTTTAAAACTATATAATCAAATTAGACCGATTTGATTTTGGGTTGAGATTGGTTTAAATCGACCCGGTTCAGTTTGGTTTAGATTATAGAGGACGTTGGGCCCCATCCATCAATTCTTATGATTTCTGATTTTTTAAGTTTCAAAAAAAATACATCCAATCAAATTTTATTAAAATTTAAAACAAAAAGTAATAAGTTTTAATAGATCCCACCAATCTTAGTTTTAATGTAGAACACGCAACTCTTTTTTTAATTGTTTTGTGCTTTAATTTATATTTTCTTTTACTTTTTTCTAATTAATAAGACTTTTTAATTATATATATATCAATCATTGTAAATGTGGTTGTTTGGGAAGGGAAATGTTGGAACAAGACCAAAATAATATTCTCGGGACACAAAATCCTACCAATTTGGCAAGAACAAAAATGCATTTTCTTGTTCATAAACTTTCTCAAGAAAACAGTGGTCCCCACTATTTCTTCATTTTCTTGCAATCCAAACACTCAAAGGAAAGAGAAAAGTACACTTTCTTTTTTCCTTTCCCACACTTTCTCGGTATCCAAACGCAGCATTACGTATGAATCTCCCTACTGTGTGAAAAAAATCTAGCCTCGTATATTTCTTTAATCTCTTTGTTTTATAGAAGTTTAAAGGGTGGTTTAATTACCACTCCTCAGATGTGTGACAAGTGTCCCATGGTTGTTTGGATATCTGTACACTAACCCTTTTATTTATCCCCTTTTTATCTTTTTATTCTTTTTTTTTTCTTTTATCTCATCAACCCACGTTGTTAAGAGAGCATGGGTGTGATAGGGTGCTTGTTAATGACCCTATCACATATGATTAACCAATTAAAAAAATTACAATTTCAACAGAGCCCCCCTTCAAGTGCTACATGGTTGCGTTTGGATACCAAGAAAATACGAGAAAGTCGGTTGAAAAAGAAAAAAATGTAAAAAGAATGAGAAAAGAAAGTGAAAATAATTTTTCCAAAGCTGTTTGGATGTTGCATGAAAGTTGTATGACTATTAATGGAAATCATGTAACTGTGCATTTGGTTAGTAAGAAAGGCACAAGAATCCTGAACGTAATTTCCAAATTTTCCCTTGTACCATTAGTCATATTTATGTTGTGTTAAATATTTATTTAGTATATTAATCCTAAAATTTTTTATTATAATGACATATAATCGCATAAGAAGTTTATATCACATGTACGACCCACAATATTATTGAAGTGCAGCCTCACGATACAACTATTGTATCATGGATTGGTATCAGACCGATCCTAGCTAATCTTGGTACAGACCGACAGGTACAGACCGGATCGGTTCGATCCTTGAAACCTTGAACGGTACACTACCTTGGCACCACCATGCAAGGTTTTTATTCTCGGGATCCTAGATCGGACTGGTCTGAGCCGATCCTGATCCAAATCATCGATCCGATACTGGATCGACCGATCCTGGTCCGATCCAAATGTTGGATCTTTATTTTTTTATATAAAAATTTTTTTGAATCGCCCGATTGTCAGAACGGCGATACCGGTCTGGATCGGTCGGTATGAAATCTATTCAGGCTGGATCCTTTATTTTATAAATTAAAAAAATGGAGATCAGTTGGATCGGCCGATCCAATCATTAGACCGGTCCAGATCGGCAAGTCTGGATTGGTATCGGTTGGACCAGTCCGATCCAAAGCCTCGCGATACAATAGTTGTATCGTGACTTGGGATCAGACCGGTCTTGGCCGATCCCGATCCAGACTGATCCTTGAAACCATGCCACCACGATGCTTTTCATTCTAGACTCGTCGCCCTTATATACTTGTTTGCATAAAGGAGGGCCTATTCGGAATAAAAATTGTAAAATAGTTTCAGTAGGTCGTTGTTCCATATCACTACTAAATTGAAAAGGGTTGGAGGACATGTAGGCTGTGTTTGGAACCCTGGATTTCGGAAGAAAAGAAAAGAAAATGCTAAGGAAAGCACTTTCTTTTGTTTGGTTGACCATTTTTGAAAGAAAAGAAATGGATTTGAAA
>JAUPMG010000017.1:5480805-5491199 GCA_031762675.1 Pachysandra terminalis
TAGATACTCTCTTCTCTAGAGTATTGATGTTGTTGAAGTTGAGAATGTGGAGCTCAGAATGAGTTTGAAAATTGGAGAGAAAACGGGAGCAATCAAAATGACGCGAAAAAATAATCATAAAAAGACCATTAACGGCGTTAGTTTTTTTTTTTTAATAACACATGAGTACCCTTACAACTGGGTACCCTTACTAATTTGCCTTTGGTACTATTTTGATATCCACGTGGCAGCAATCCAATAGTAATGTATGAATTGCTGCAAAGCTGTAGAGGATGCGGAGCCGTATTCCAAATGCCTCCTATAGAAATGCTAGTCATACACGCATATTCACCTAAGACGTGGTGTCAGATAATTGGCCAGACGTTAATCAGACAAAGCATACGTTGCGGGCCTTACGGCACGTTACCGTATCCCTTATCCAACATTGTCAAACGACTCAATCCCACATCCCATCAAGATCCATTTATCTATTTGAAGAACGCAAATTTAGGAAAGAAAGGAAGAAAAAACAATTAATGGTAAACGGGAGTTTCTAGTTGCGACAAGTTTCCTCCAAAAGTGTCGAACAAAAAGCCAAATCACACGCCCAAGAAGGACGGAAATGATTCCTCTTCAGTCTGACCTTCGTTCTGCGCTGCAAATCGCGGCGACCTTCTGTTATCTCAATCCAATTCCCTCCGGTGAGAGCGCGAGGCCGGAGTCCCGCATCGTCTCCCGCCTGTCAACCGGACGGACTGCGTCGCTGTCGTCGTTGAAGTTGAGGGTGACAGTTCTCTCCTCAGTCACAAACGATGCCGTCGATAATTTCACTCGCAAGCCTTCTATTTGTACCGCCGACGAGCTTCATTATGTCTCCGTCTCAAAATGTGACTGGAGGCTCGCTCTCTGGCGCTACACTCCATCTCCCAAGGTCCCTCTCTCCATCTCTCTTTCGCTGGCTCTCTCTATGCAGATTTCCTATTTTGGAGACTTATTTGTTTGTGTTTGTGCATTTTTAGGCGCCTAAGAGGAATCATCCTCTGCTACTTTTGTCCGGGTTGGGAACGAATGCTATCGGGTTTGATCTCTCGCCTGAGGTTAGTTTACTCATTACATTTTGGATCTTCGAAATTTACTTGTCCTTATTCCTCTCTCTCTCCCCTTTTCTCTCTTCGTCTCTCTTGGGGCTAAAGATCTGTTATGTAAGTTTGAGTTGTTTTAGATAAATTTGATTCATACTTTCCTTTTTCTTCATATAGTACTGCACACAATTTTTTATTTTTTTGATGTAGTATTGCACATACTTCTCTCTTTTCTTTTCTTTTTTGATATGGTATTGCACAAAAATTACTTAATTGAGGCTCATAGGGTATATTCTTAAGTCCAGTTTGGATTTCTCTTGTTTGATATTTAATAACCAACCATCTTGCTTTTGAGAGCGGGAAAACCTTACAGCCAAATTGAAGAAAAATTATAAATCTGATGCTCATGTTAGGTGGCAGCTGCTGAGTCCTTGGAGAAGTCTCCCTCTTATGGAGTTGCCATAGTAAATGCAAAGATCTCATAACCACTTCTTTTTTAACAGAAATTTAGAAACTCCTATGATTGAGAAGTGGGTAGAATTCTCTCACATGGACGATTTTCAATCTCTTCCTCTCTTCAAACTTGTCTTTGTTGCCTATAGTTAATGAAATCAGAGTTTTGCTTAGAATCAATGGTGACTCGATATTTGCCCTTTTATTGGTGTTTTAGGCCCTTGTCATTTTCTCTTCCAATTAGGGCATGGAGCAGATTTTGTGAGGCCGTGGATGAGTCCTCCCATTCTTGGGACGTTGGTAAGACATCCCCTGAAAAGAGGGGTGGGGTGGGGAGGGGAGGGTCGGGAGTTCGATTCCGTGTCTCCCCTTTGGGAGAGTGGTCGAGTGATTGCCAGCATGGGGATACCAAAACAAAAAAAGTGAGGGCATGGATGAGGGAATCAATATTGACCTCCCCCAATGTTTTCATTGTAGAATATTTAAGTGGTCTATGGAGTGCAGTCCTAAGAGAGATCACCCTTTGCTCCAATATGAACTACTTTTCCTCATCTACCTATTAACTTCTTCAAACTTGGTTTTAATTCTGCCACTGCAATTAGTATTGGTCCAGTTTTGAAGTTTGATGCCTCAATTATCATATTATCTGACCCTAGCCAAGCTAGAGTTTAAAGATTGATGTGTCCAAGCTTAGGCCGAGAAAAATATAGGTCACAACTGAAAACTCTGGTTCGGCACAAAATTTTATATTGAAAAGGTTAAAAACTTTTGCAACTACTATTCCCTCATGGGTCGCAGTTTGGAAGATTGTTTGGTTCTGAACAAACGTGTTAAACAAGAAAAGAATTGATGAAACTCAAAATCCTCTTGTTAACGTAAATGAAGAAGTACACAAGGAAGTCAATGAGACAAATTTTTCTGCTATGGAGAGGAATAGAACCATGAGAGGATCATCTAAAGATAACTTAGAAGAAAATAAACGGAGTTGGAAAAAACAGGTGCAGCCACAAAGTTGGAGATACATAATGAGATTCTTGTAATAACCAAACAAAATTTGTAGGGTTAATGTGTAAATAATAAAAAATTAGGGGTTAATTTAAAATTTTAGTAACAACTGTTATATTTAACTTTTGACTGGTTATGATTGGTGGGTTACACAATAGGAAACTAGGTACAGCATACACAATCATAACTTCTAAAGTTATGACACGTGGCTAGGATCTTGTAGGGATCTCAAAATATAAGATCTTGTAGGAATCTCAATATATAAATTAATGGCTAGGATCTTGTAGGAATCCCAATACATAAATTAATGACTAGGATCTTGTAGGAATTTCAATATATAAATTAATGGCTAAGATCTTATAGGAGCTTTCAATCTCCAATTAATGGAGATTTAAATAGGAATTAGAAACACTCTCTATTAGAAAGGATTCAAATAAAGAAGTAAATAGCAACGAACCAACTAAGAATAGAAGACTAAGTCAAGATTAAGGAATTAGTAACAATTATCTACAAACTATAATAGCAACTATTTAAACTAAATCTAGGATTCTAAACAAGAATTAGTAAGAAATCAATATTAGAAAGAAACCAATAAAGGCTGGAAAACTAATCTAAGGGCTGAGATTCAAACTAACTAATCTAAGGGTAGATATTAGAGTTCCTATAGTTTTTAATTCTAAAGATCTTAAGTACCTATATAAACACAGGGCCTTGAGAGGTTGATTCATCACTTAGAGCAGAATAAAAAGAAGAAGAAGAGCAAGAGGTGTAATTCTCTACACCAAGCATCAAATCAAGGTAAATGTTCAAGTATAACTCTATTTCTGATTTAAATAGGAGTATAAAGTTACTTTCTTTGTGTATGAAGTATATTAGTGGTTTTCAAACTAATTTTCTAAGTTGTATACTAGGACATGGTAAGTTGGATTTAAGTTTTGTTTTTAAAAGTATTATGAATGGGTTTTGTGCAGAATTCCATGCTAACCAATGTTACTTGATCATGTTTTGTGTTTAAAGTTCAAAAGGAACCAAAAATAGAAGTTTTTGTGAAATTCGCGAGGTTTGGCGGACTGCTCGGCTCGCCGAGCAGGCCACCGAACACTTCCAGGAACCCTGGGCGTCCTATTCGGTCGACCGAAAAAGCCACTGAACACCAAATACCTCCCAATTTATATTTTTGGATTCTCTTGCTCGTTAGGAGCACAACAAAACAAATTTGAGGTGATTCTGATAATTGTACACAGAGCTATGGTCAAACTACCGAAGAGACGTCAAAACTGTCAAACGCCACCTCGGCGACCTCGCGGCCCGCCGAACAGCCCACCATGTGCCACAGTCAAAACTTTAAGCCCTTGGAAATGCCATCGAGAGCCTGCTCGGCCCATCGAAAACGCCATCAAGCCAAACCCCCCCTCAGTGGACTCGTATAGGTGGACCGAAAATTTCCAAAGTGCTCCGATTGCTATGAAATTTCACATGCATGCTTATTTTGACTTAATTAGACTGATTTTGATGCTAGTTTTCTTAAATTATGATTATTTCATATAGTTACTTCTTTATGGACTAAATTTGCTATGTTTGATGAACATGTGATATTTTGACGTGCTTTCATATTACTTGCATGTTCATTGCTATCATGTTAATTAGACTTATTGCACATTATACACATGCTTGATTGCTTAGTTAATGTGCACATTCTCACCTGCACAACATTGTATCTTTTTGGCTTAATGACCTTATATTGGGTCTGAATGTCTTACCCTTGACAGGAATCCATACTTCTGGAATTCATGATAATCATGAGAGTATTATGATCTGGAAATCATAATAGGTGATGAGACTTATATTCTTTTGTGTTGAGGGATTCGCCCCAATAGGCCAACTTATTCTGGCTGTGTATTTGGGGGATGATTTTCATCTTGTTTAGCCAGGGGTTTGATCGGGTGTGAAACATACAATAAACGAATACTATACAGCATACATATTGGATATAAGATTGTTTGTCTTAAATCACATGTGGTGATTGTACTTGCTAGGTGCACAACATGCATTAATAATTGAATCAGCCCATTGCATTACATATTACATCATATTCATTATTTATATTATATTTCGACATATTTATTAATTATAGCACATATCAATGACTCACTTGCACATTGGCACATATCTCATGATTCACTTGTTTACTGTTTATATGGATTACTATTGAAGAGTGGCATTGTCCCTACTTCAATCTTAAATATTATTAAACTCGTTTACTTACAAAGCTAGTATAGCTTACATTTTCGAGCACAACATATTTCAAGACCTATAGATGATGGACATAAGGACCATGAGGACCAAGGTGGAGAACAAGGATGCTATGAAGATATTAGTCATCATTAGAATTTTATTTGATGATTTTAGTAGAACTTGTAGTAGGGTTTATTTGTTGTAATGAAGTACTTATTAGGTTGATTTTCAGTAGTTAATAGGGATTGATTTGAAGCATGAGACTAATCATATTTTCTTTTCACTGTTTTTTGTTTGAAGAATGTTTTGTGATGGATATTTTCTTAATAATATTATTTTTCTATAACTTTTTCTTATATAATATTCTCCTTAATTCAATGATTTTGGTTATGTATTGCTTATCCACTTTCATATGGATATGGGGTGAGAGTCGCAACTTAAACTTGGGGACTCCATTGATATTTCCAGGTTTGGGAAGTGACAGTTCCTTTAGATCATGTTTTAGACAGAAAGATAATAATAAAAGCAATCCTTAACTGGAATATCTCCTCCAGCTTAGAATGAACGAGAGAGTTAAAAGAAGTTGTTATAAATAGGGAAGATATCAATACCATTGGTAATAATACCAAACAATTAATTCTTTCCTTAGTAGTTTAGATGACAGTGGAATGTACAAGTTTTAGTAAAGAGTGTCAAAAAATCAAAGCCTGGAGGTTAGCCAAAGTACTGACATGCGAGTTTCTGATTCTCCTAAAGACAGTAGTGAGAACAAATCACGTGAAACAAACACTCAAGGAAATTGCCAATTGTTGCTTCATTTGTACCTTTAAAGTTCATTGAATATAAATAAGGTTTTAAATGTCATTCTAATAGGAATTATTGCACCTTTAGTGTTTGAATTTGTCTTAAATTCTATTTTTTTTCTGGGTCTTCTAGTTAGTTTAGCATGCTTATTAGGTAGGTCTCTTATGTCAGGGTTGTTTTAGGAGTTTTCTATATAAAGCCTAGTATTGGTAGGTTGAAAGTGACTTCTCTAATAGGGATTTGATTGTATAGTACTCTTTTGTGTAGGATCTCTTGGATGATTACAGCATATCAGGGATTGTTTTATGAGAGAGATCTAGGTTCTTCATATGCTCTTTGTTTAGGGTGTTCTTTTAGGCTTAAGAGTACGATGTCAGTGTTTTTTTGGGGTTGATACTTTTGTGTAATCCTTAATTTATAGTGTAAGTTTTTTCATTGTCTTCACATTTAGATGTAGCCATGGTTTGAAATATTGTATTGTATCAATCGTATCAGTCGATACGTATCGTGTATCGACCTGGTCGATACACATCCATAAGATATGATAAGAGTAAAAAAAGCACTGTATCGGTCGATACATTTATTTAAAAAAAAATAGAATCAGAGGTACTTGCTGTTGGGTGCTGCTCTTCCTTCTTTTCTTCTTCTTCTCGTTGACTTCAGCAAATGCTAACATTGGGATTAAAAAGCCCTTAAAAGTTAAAAAATATGATTCAGTACACCGCTACTGTACCGAATGCATATCTAAGTCACTTATATGTAATAAGATATGATTCGGTACATTGCCAGTGTACCGAATGCATATAGATTAACCACTTAAATAACTTCTATTTATGTATTAGTTTATGTGATTTAACTATATATATATGCACATATTTAAGCAATGCTTATTTATATTTATAAATATTATAAATTTACAATATTATACATACAAATATAAAGACATTGCATATAATAATATTTTATAGACATAAATGCATTAATATTATATATATAATTCATTTTACATATGAAAGTTATTTAATGTACAATATAAGTAAATTATGTGTATAAGCTACATATTTTATTTAAAAATATGATCTATTAGTCCTATAAATTGATCATATATTTTTATTTTATATTTATTATTTAGCAATTAAAAACGCACTATCAACATAGATTAGGTTTTTATGCATGATTTATATCTTAAAAATAAAATATTATCTTATAAAAAATATTATGAATTTATAATTTAGTTAATACACACACACACACACACACACACACACATATATATATATATATATAATATATCATTCCATGAGATATTTGTAGTTTTTTGTATGTTATTTTAGTTTATGTGATATATTATTACTTTCCTTTACACTTATTGAGTTTTTTATTCACTTTCCATGCACCAGCGCGCGTAGCGGTTGGCTTCAGGTTAATATATATTGTATGTGTATCATATAAAAAACATGTTAATATATCATATTTTAACATTATATTTGCATAAAAGTAGGTATTGTTTTATGTATCCTCCATTGCCTTATGTATCCACATTGTCCATGATTTTTACAGCGTATCAACGTTTATCCGATACGTATTTGTTTTCAGGCCAACCGATACACTACCTCGATATGATATTTTAAACCATGGATGTAGCCATATTTTTTTTATTTATGTTTATTTTTATTTTTATTTTTTTGCTCGATAAGGTGTATTTGTATATATATATATATATAGATGAAATTTACAATAACTTCAAGGCAGCTGTACAGAAAAAGTGTACCCAACCTTGTACCAAAAACAAAAAAAAAAACTACTCACACCAGAAATACTGATCCCCTCGAGCAAAGTCAGAAAAAAAGATATCTTTCATTTTAGCAAACAACGAACCCCTAAAGAAAATCAAAGATAGTATATGATTCTGAAGCACCTCCCAACTAGCTTCTTTATCATCAAATGTCCTGCGGTTCCGCTCTAGCCAAATTGACCAGATGATCGCCCCAGGTACCAAATTCCAAAGCACATTTTTTCGTCCCTTGGCCTTTTTTGCTCCCCACCTAAAAAGATGACCACAGAAGTTGCTGAGAGGAGTCCAAGTCAAATTAAATTTTGAGCAAATCAGCATCTTTCCGCCATCACACAATGTACTGACAAATGATCCACTATCTCCTCAATGCTACCACACATACAACAATGATTAGGCATAAACCAGCCACGACTTTGCGGGTGGTCAATTGTAAGAATCTTGTCATGTAAATCCTTGTCTTGTGGTTTGGCTATTATTTTATCTTCTTTCTGTACTCATATTTCATTTACAACCTTGATCAAGGCAATTTTGCACAACAACTGAAATAAGAGCCAAAAGTTTGGGGGTTTGCAATGGTGGTGAGCTTTTTGAATACAAGGTTTTAGGTGGAGAAATATGAAAAGAAGAACAGTTGTGGCTTGCAGAGTTTTACACAAGTTGTCAAAGAAGACAAGGTAGACTAAGTTACATGCCTCTGATCAATATACAACATGGTCAATTGGACACCCTGTGGGGTATGGTGGAGGAGATGATGGTGAGCAGATTTTCAGCAACTTGATGGAATTTAAGCCAAGGGGGAGATTGTTGCCTTGTTGGAGTTTCTCTCGAATTCTACTTTTTGTGGGTCTTCTAGCTAATGTAGGAAACTAATTTGTTTGGTCTCTTATGCGAAGTCTTTTTTAGCTGTTCTCTATATAAATCCTAATATAGATTGGTTGTGAGTAATTTCTCTATTTGGGGTCTGGTTCTAAAGTGCTCTTTTGTGTGAGATTCTTGTGGGGATCAAAGTGTATCAGGGAGTGCCTTATTATGAGAGAAATTGGGTGTTCATAATAAGCTCTTTTTTTGGGGTGTGCTCTTACAGTTGAGAGTACGATCCTAGTGTTTTTTGGGGTTGATACTTTTGTGCGATCTTCACCTTTAATGGAATTTTTTTGATCATCTTTGCGTTTGGATGTAGGCCTATTGTTGGGTGAACCACGTAAAATCTTGGGTTGTGGTTTGGTTATTATAGTAATTTTTCATAATATTTAGAATAGGGAATTCTCAAGGCATATTTCTCACCATTGCAACTTTTCCTATAAAATTTATAAAGACAATGAGTGAAATATTAAATATTGCTATCAAGGGAAATTTTGGTGCCCTTTGAAATGGGAAATTTTGCAGGAATTTCACAAACTTTAAAAGCATGCTGTTATTTGTTTAAAAAATAAAAATAAAAATTTAAAGGCATGCTCAAAAAAAGAAAGAAATTTCATGTAGAAAAGATAGTCCACTAATATCAAGGTCAGATCATTCTAGCATTCGACAACAGAGGTCAAAAGTGCTTTGGGAAATAACAAAAGCAAATTTGATTCAAGGTTTTACAAATCATGTAAAGCAGTTGGACATCAAACTGGCAAACAGCAAAGGTGATTGACTTGGAAAATAGGAGTTAATGCAAAATGTTGAAATTTGATTTGATGAATATCTAGGGGACACCTAAAAGGCTTGTGCTTTTCCAAAAAGAATAATAAGAAGAAAGGGGCTGCTAGTAACCTTTCCCAAAGTCAAGATCCATCAATTATCATTGAAGAAGAACTAATAGGGAGATTAAGAAACTTACATGGTTCAAGTAATTGTAGCAACATTTTAGTGATAGTGGTTCTATTTAGTACTTATGTACCTAGAACTTCTCATGGGACTGGGGTTGCATTCTTCACCTCATATTATGATCAGGGGCGGGAAAAAGTGTGGTATGGAAAAGATTCGAGAAGAATTAGGATTGCCACTAGGAAAAAACGATAAAAACTTGGCTGTAAAAGACGAGATATCAAAGAGTTGGAGATGGGTATTTTCATATCTAATACATTCTCACCTCAAAAGTTCGGGACTAAATAATTGTATAAACTGAACCCAATTGCATTGGTCTTTTGCATTCGTTACGCAAGAAACAAAAAAGCTAAGCTATTTTAAGAAGTGCTAATTAATCATATGAGAAGGTAATTTTTTTATTTTTATTTTTTAATATCTGCGCAGGTTATTCACAAGGAAAAAGAAGAGAGAGAAAAAGAATGGGGCAATAATGATAGGTACAAACTAGTGTTACCGACTACCAAGTAGAGAGAATACTGATGGTTGAACCAAGCTTAATAAATTGCATGCAGTATATCCACTGATCTTTGGTTACATGATCTGCTTATGGTCTCTTTAAGACGTATTAGGTGAATGTATCTGTATGAACCCTTAATCCACTTATTTCTTACATTAGTTGGTATGGATTTTCTAGATAAATATTTATTTAACTTTTGTTCTTATGTTTATTTCTTTACCAATTCTCAATTTTGACTCCCAGGAAAAATTACCGAGGGCATAAGCATAGTTGTTGCTCTGTATTTAATTTTCTTCTTGTAAAATGCCCCCCACCTTTTTTTTTTTTGCATAAAGGCTCTCTGTCACATTTAATGGATTTGAACTGTTTGCAGTCTTCGTTTGCACGTTATATGTCCAGTCAAGGATTTGATACATGGATACTTGAAGTTCGAGGTGCTGGATTAAGCACACAAGGAAAGGAATCTAAGGCACTTGAGCAGTCTGTCAATGCTATAGCTGAGCAGATTGAATCTGCGGCCAAGGGTTCAACAAATGGTGTTTTACCTGCGGGGCAAAAGTCATCCATCAACTCCAGTGCCTTGGGAGAATCTGCGGTCTCTAGTGTCAAAGAGAAAAGCATAGAGGCGGTTTCAGTGTGGGATGAATCAAAATTAGTGGCGAAGTTGACAGAAACATTTATGCGTTTGTCAGAAAGACTTTCTGGCTTTCTCAATGAAGGTCAATTAAGG
>JAUPMG010000017.1:5491299-5518101 GCA_031762675.1 Pachysandra terminalis
AGGTCCAGTAGACCTTATGAACCAACTATGATTCATAACTTATTCAATAGGACTTTCAACCCACGGGATTAGGCAACATTGTCTTTCCCACCAACCAGGCTCATTTAACATTTCACATGAATATAGTATGAATGCCCTCTCCTATGGCACATGGATGATAAATCCCCTCAGAACCTATTCACGCGCCCATACACGTGAATAATCCACTAACACCCATCATACACATCCCTATGATGTCAAAACATAGTCATACACAAAAGGATTCATCATCTCTAATTTCTTATGTGGAGACCAACTGAGGAGTGTATCTAGTTGGTTAACAAAAGTTAAGGACAACAAGTGGGTTACAGTCATTGTAGGTACTCGACCCTAGATCCCCACTTGATCCCATCAATAAGTACCAGATAAGCCCAAACCAAAAGACATCCAACCCTCACTTAGTCCACACTAGGTATTCTGTCGTTGTGCAACTGCGCTCGATCGCAATGCACTGTGCTCGATCGACTTGCGATCGATCGCATACCTGCGCTCGATTGCACTGAGATCGATCGCACTCTGCGCTCAATCGCACTGAGATCGATCGCAGATCAGTTGCGCTCGATCAACTGTTTCTGCAGACAGTGACATAGAGGTCACTTCTGCTCTGTTTTTACTGGGTTCTCATAACCAGGGTTTCTAACAGAGTATCAGTCTGATTTTCTGGGTAAATCCTTATCTAAACCATTTACATTAATTATATGAAGTCACATAAAAATCAATCATAAATCTAATACGATTGCCAATACGATTCAGCAACTTCATGAAATAGGATTTAACTGAGATACAGAAAACATGATTCATGTCATTCAACAAATCAAGGCATGAATATAAATGGCAATGGTCAGCACATGGTTGTTCTAACACTAGTAGAATAATTCTCGAAAATTCAAATCATAATATCATGTCAAAACCAGTGATACAATCATTCAAGAATGGTGAAACGATCTATCATATACGATCATACAAAAGGTAACCGGATAAGCTACTTACATGTTGATTCAAGTAATCGCTAGACGGATACGGTTTTAAGCTCTTCTCCTCTTCCTCTAATCTGAAACCAAGAATTTAGATTTACAGCCCTCTCCTCTATCTCTCTCACGTATGGTTTCTTCTCAAACACCAATTCTCAGATCTAATTTGAATGAATGAGAACAACAAACTAAGAAGGAGAAGGTATGGGGATTGTCTCCCTAGTCTCCCTCCCTCAAAGGCTCCAACAGGGGACACGTTCAACTCTTCCCCACGACCAGTTCCACGCACCCTTCGTGCGTTCAAAACAGTTGGGGAGAAAGCTTCATTACAAAGCTACCCCAAAGAGAAAATGTATTAACCAAAGGGCCACTAACTAAAGGTCCCTAACTACAAAAACACCCTTACCTTAATTAAACACAATACCTTATGCTTAATTAAAAAAATTAAAATATCCAAAAATTGCAATAAATAAGGAGAAATAAATCTTAAGGGTTTTAGGTCATTACAATGGACAGAAGAGAGAAAACTAAAGTGTCCACCTCAGCACACGTGGAGGAGAGATAAGTAGGTGCTATAGGGGGATACTTTAGTATATATAATAGATTTGATGTCGCTTTCGAGAGATTTGCAGATATTTATGAACACACGTGACGAGATTCCTTGCCACACATGTATGAAAGCTCCGAACGAAGCGCCACATCACTCAGAATTATCACGTGGCAAATAAATTTTATAAAATTTTCAAAATGATCCATCGACCTCAGAATTCAGCGAATTCACAGCTGTTTCCAAGGTTTCGACATGTAGAAATCAAATCCAAAATCGGAATCTTCTTTTGACCCTTGAAAATTGTCAATTTTTGACCAGAAAGGTATTGAGGGTACAATGGTCATTTATCCTACAACCCCGAAACTAGCCAATATTATACCCGTCAGAAATCATTTTCAGTATAGATTCTGAATTTGAGGTCCAAGTTAGACTTCGGATATAATATAAAAAGTCGGTGCTTCCAAGGGTATTTTGGTCATTTTTCCAAAACTTCTAAATCTAGGCAAAATGATACTCGTTTGAAAACATTTTCTGTCTAGAATTCAGATTTGAGATCAAAAATAGACTTTGGATGAGAAATAGAATAGGTGTGGTCACTATGAGTATTTTGGTCATTTTCATGAATTTCAGAGACTTTCAATGAATTAGAGTAATGGCTGAGGTGGTATTCCGAGGATGGTTAGAAACTGCCGATTCTCAAGCAAAGCCTTCAAGGAACTGCAAAACAAGGAGAAAGTGCACATCGGTGCAAATTATGGTGTCTACATGTTGAACCCTAACTAACTTAAAAGGGACCCGATTCTTAACAGCGTTGTTTTTTTTTTTTTGTTAAACCGAACCCGCCCCGATTTTTTGACACCCCTAGATGGCATTGATCAAGATGGCCATGTTTGATTGCGTTGGTATTGATATTAATTGGTTGATGCCTAACTTGGACAATAAGCAGAAATGAACCTGAACCAAACTCACCTAAATGAGAGCTGGTTCTAGATGGGTATTAACACAAATTGCCACCTGTAGTATTCGGGTAAGCTTGGGCTCTACTAGTTTAACTGCTCATTAGGGCCAAGCATGAGCAAAACCGTTGTGGTTCATGCAAGACTTGGGTATATGTTTCTTGAATTTTGCTTCAATGAAAATTAGTATTGGGATAGCCCATTCTGCTATACTTGGAAAGTGCAGTTAGGGCTGAAACTTAATATGGGGTCTGGGGTTGACTTGCAAAAAAAAAAAAAAAACCAAGTGTAGAAATGGGGTTCTCCAAGTAGGCATTCACGTGTGTGAGTGATCTACATCACCATGTTTCTCTGTATGGAGCATGTCATGAGATAACTTGATTCTTTTTGTTATTGCTAATGGAAAATGAAGTTACAATGGATGGAGCATGACTATTAAGTTGGCTTCTTATCTTATGAAATTATAAATAACTATCTAAGATGCAGTTGTGAGACTAGTTAAAGAAAATGACACCATTACAGGCAATCCCAACTTTTTTATGAATATTAAGAAGTTTTTTTTACAGATCAGCCTATCTATACTATAAGGTTGTGTTTGGAAATTTGGATTTCAAGAGAAAGGAAAAGAAAATGTTAGAAAAATCACTTTTTTCTATATGGTTGAAGAAAGAAAGAGATGGGGATAGAGAAAATAAGTTGAAATTTTTTCTCTTTGAGGATTAAAATCTTTCTCCTAGAAAAGGTAAAAAATTTAAAAGAAAAGAAACGAATGACGGAGTAGTCTCCAATACTCCAACCTAACCCCATGACTGCTCTTGCATTTCCTTAGTAATCAATCAATCTTATTGGAATATATGACAACTCATCGAAAAGTCTTCGTAAGGGAATTGATTTTCATTCTCCTAGCACCATCACTTGCAATATTTGATTTTTGCAGTCTTATTTTTGCATATATAGGATTCTATACTTACTGTTGGATATTTTCAAAATAACTTGGTTCTTGTTTTGTGTAGAAAGCCTTTTTTATTTGTGAAATCTCTTGTCCCACATCAAATAACTATAAAAAAAAATTAAGGCTTTATATAAGGTGAGCTTTCTTTTACTTATGTGTTTAAAAGCAAAGAGAATGATAGAGTGCATTGCACTTGGGTCAGTAGTGCAAAGTACCACCGCGCACTCGCATGTGCAAAGGCGCTTGAGGCACACTTTGCACTTAGCACGTAGTGTCGCTTAGGAAACCTTTTTAGAGTGGTCCACCCGGTTGGACCGGGTTGATTAATTGATTATTTGGTTTGATGGCTCAGATCATCACTAGTTCGGGTTGACCTTCCGTTCAAACACACTTAATGGATCCAATGGTTGCACCCGATCAGAAAGGTATCAATTGAACAGTTGCTTTTACATGGTTTAAATACTGTAAGATCTTGAATGCACCTTATGGATGATGAATGAAAAGGTACATGCACTTTCAAATTAGATCTGAGTCTATAAATAGACTGTTGATACAGACCAGAATAATTCAATTAAAGCATCCAGATTCGATCCAGGATCAGCCAAGTTCAGATCTGTTAGTGATAGTGAGATCTAGATTTGATCTTACTAAATCCCATCACTTTAATATATAATCGGTAGAATTTTACTCCTTCGTCCGTACCGAATTTTAATCCAAATATCTCGTTTACATTTAATTCATCCAAACTTTTATTTAATTAAGAAGGAAAGTTCAAGAACGTGTCTTTACAAGTACTAATTCCAATACCACTATCACCCTCCCTATCAAAAACATTTGTATCAAGCTCCTCTTGTCAAATATTTTCTATCACCTTGTTCTATAAGAATCTTTTTGAAACTTGAAAGGAAAGAATAAAACCATAAAAGTTTATTAACAAAAAATATACATTCATTTGATGGGAGTATCTCATGACAAAACGAACAATAATATATAAAATATATACTTAGCATACATCAAGTGAAGGATCTCGTGACAAAATAGAAAAATATATTTAATTCGAGATATAAATATAATTCATAATTTATTTGTATATTTTTAGTGACAAAAGTTTTTCATTAGTATATAAACACTTTAAATTATCATGTTACAAACATTGTAAGCAATTGTATGAATTATTATACGATAGATATTGAAAGCTAATTATACTAATACATTATCAAACTAAAACAAAATAATAAAATTTGTGATTGTATTAAATCAGGTATGTTTAAGCCAATAGATTTTTCATACGGCTATTTTATAGCTGATATACCTCTATTCAGCCTTGTGTCACCCGATTGAAATTTCAATCGGCTCCTAAATATCCGTTGAAAATCCATTCGGAAAAATCATGTTAATGTTGACAAGTCCTACTAATTGCAAATTAATGTCATAAACCTAGTTACTATTATGTCTCTAACCTCTTTAAGAGATAATAAATATTGACTATTCAAAAATCATCGGAATTATTACACTATAAACATTGAAATTCATAACGTAAAAATGTTGAAAACTATTCTCTTCTTTTAGATTTAGAAAAAAATAGAATAAACTTATTTCCTCTTCTTTTTTATTATGCTGAAAAAAATTATAAAACTTCTTCAATTAAGTTTTTTTTTTTTTTTTTGTTTTAACTTCAACAATGAAGAGGTTGACAAGATTTTAAGAGTTTTAAGAAGGAATACTCTTTGAAGAATTTGATTTGGTAAAATACGTTGAGAAATTGCTGTAAATAGAATGCGGAAAAGAAGTTGATTAGTTTCAAACTCTAACCATTATTAATTCAAGATATAAATATTATCTATAATTTATTTATAAGTATTTTTTTAGTGATAATTTTTTTGTATTGATATACAAACACTTTAAATTATTATGCTAAAAACATTTAAGCGATTATAAGAATTAGTATATTATATATATATATATATATAATATACTAGGAAAAAAAAAAAAGAACAGAAAAAAAAAAGACTTAGCCCATAAGACTTAAGGTTTCGATTAAGTACGTCGTCGATCAAATTGACAACCCCAACTAAGAGAATCTAATTCCAACTACATAGCCAAGTTGATTCCCTTTGAATCTTGTAGCAATGGCCAGCATGAACATCAGGTTTCGAATCTCTGCCATAAGTTGATACCATAAATATGGACCAACTGAAAAAGTTCAATTCATAAACCCAGCCTTGGCCCACACCACATCTATTGTTAGTGAAAAAATTAAAAGCAAATACTCTCAATTTCAAACCAAAGTTGATAAAAGTGTTAAAAGGGCTGAACTCAAAAAGTGTGAAAGGCAAAAAAGTAAAAGCAAATTTGACAAAGCAAGTTGATATCATGTTCGATATGTAACCAAAGCCTTCTCTACCACAAAAAAAAAAAAAAAAAACCAAAGCCCTTTGGGAAAAGGCAAGCCAGTGAACACAACAGAAATGGAGACAAATTTATCTTCTTCTTCTTTGAGGCAAGATGAGCAATGTTGTAACAAAGCCACAGAGTGTGTCGTCAGTGCTTGCGTATTAAGCATTTGTTGTCCCTTAAGCGTCGTGTGGTGTTGCATCAAGCTACCATGCAAGATTGGGTGGCGAGCTGCCCGGCGTGCAATAAGCCCCAATTGTTGTGGATCGAAGAAGAGGATCGTCGATTCTGCATCCTCGTCGTTTTCCGATATCGATTTCGATAGCCAGCCTAGTCATCAACCACATACATGCTCCAAAGACTAGATTAATTATTAGTGATATTTGCCTTCGGTAATACCTAAACCATAGTTCCCGGAGAAAGTCTCTGCATTCCTTTATCGCACATATACATGAGGTTAGGTTTTATGTTGGTGTTTAAGATTTGTGAGTAAGAATTGGAATTGAAGTATAGAATTCTAATTTCATTGAATTGGAATTCTATGGAACTGTAATTGTTTTATACTCTCGGAACCATGTGGGAATTCACATCATGACTTCATTGGAGAGTTTTATCAAATATGTGATGGTGGTGCGGGGGCTGTCAACGAGCCAAGCCTGAGCCCCAACAAAGGTCATTATTTTAACGATTTTGAACCGAGTTTGGGTAGGCTATGCTCGGTTAAAGCTCGGCTCAGTTTTTATACGAGATTATTCATTTATATTCTTATATTTTATATTAATATTAAACACATATGTTAACTACTTTATGATACATAATAATAATAATTAACTATAATATTAATGCATTTGTACTAATTTAAGCTTTTTTACGACCCGAGCTTTTTGTGAGCTGAGCTTTTACGAGCCTGAGATAAGTTGGGCAAAGCTTGACTTAGCTCGGAGCCTAAAATTTTTAACGAGCTCCCTTTGATGGGTGATTTGCTTCTTTTCATTACTCAAGTTTGATTAAAATTAAGTGAGGAAATATCAATAACTTGGTTCTTCTAACCTCTTTTATGATTTTTTTTTTCTTTTTTGGGGTTCGTTCTATGCTTCAAAACCTAAAACGTTGAGAGATTATCTTTATGTTACATCCACACACACATACTACAGAGATTCATCTAGGTATTGTATTGTAGTTGAGTTGAGAAAGAAAGATGAGGTAGGTAAAATTGGGTTGTTGGATTTCTGAGGAAGAAACGAGATAAAATGGACACAGAATCTTCCTATTGAAAATAAACAAGTTAAAGAAAATCAAACAAATTGAGAAAGAGAGATGAAGTAAATAGGAATATCATGCTTGGAGCAAGTTAAAGAAAACCCAATAAAAATAGAGGGCAATTCTAAATTAAATAGGAATATCATGCTTGGTTTCCAGTCCATCAATGTAGCATTTGATATTACAAGGTGAGAATCAAGGATTAAAACTTACGTTGCTTTTATTCTTATGAATCTTTTGCCTCTACTTAGCATCTTAAGGCACACACTATATGGTTTAGTAGTGTTTATTCTAATGGACAGATCAAAAAGAAATAGTGGTTGCCCAATGTACACAATTTCCCTAGCTCTAGCACAAGCAATAAGAGCTTGATTTTCTCCAACAATCACTTGGAAAAAGCATGGCTTGGTTTTGAAGCTGATAACAGGAATTGTAAAGGATAGAAAAAGTAAAATGTGTTTCAAAATAAAACTGATAACAATTACAGATCTACAGAGCACTAGAACCAAGCATTGTTCATGTTATCAGTTTAGTTTTGAACCATAGCATTTGCCACACATTGTTGACATGCTGGATGGCCAAAGCTCTCATAACACTAAACATGAGACCACTACTACTTTAGGTTGATCATTTTATTTGTTTGGTTATATTAGTGTCTATAAAGAATATGGTTGAGTTAGGTCTTTGTAGTGTTATTATTTTAAGATTTCAGTGATTGATGGCAAATTGGCTCTATATAGAAACTTTTTAGGAAAATGATTTTTGAACTTAATGGGTTATATACAGAAACACTTGTAGTTATTTTGACTTAAGGATTTTAATAGATGATATCATGTGATTATGTTATTTGGTTATGTGCTTAATCCTTTTTTTAATATATTAGTTATCTTTAAATGTCAATGATGTTTTATGTTTATATGTTAGTTACATTATGTATGAATGTGACTTGTATGTAACAGTTATAATGGACTGAGATGATGAAGAGATTTTACTATACTTGGTCAGTGCAACAGCTTTGAAAAATTACAGTGCATAACTTCATTAGGCAAGAAGCCTTGAGAGATCAGTTATTCAATCAATATGAGAATGAGGATTTAGTTATTGAAGATGAACAACTTGATGATGTACCAGATCCAGATGGGGTAGTGCAACAACAAGAAATTAGGCGGATGGATCTCTTTAGACAATCAATTGTGAATGCTATATCGGATGCTAATGGCATTTGTCCTTAAATATTCGTCCTTTGTGCTTAACCAAGTTTGATTGAATTATAAATGTTTTATAACTTTTTGAGAGTACGAAACTCTACCAATGTTTGTTGTAACGTACATATATATATATTTTGCAGTCAATCATATAGATTGATGTGTTCTTATTCAATATATGGTCGTGGCATGGAATATAAAGTGGTATTACAAAAGTTTTATTTTAGAATACTTGAATGCATTGCATTTGAAAGGATATAAGTGTGCAAAACTTGTGAATGAGCATGAAATTTTATAGAAATAATTGTAGTTAAAAAGGAAAAAAAAAAGTGAATTTTTTCTAAAACTCATTCTAATACATATTAAAACTATTTTACTTTGGAACCCATTCTGTAACGTGCTAGTCAAATGCAATCAAGAAACCTTCAAAATGAGTTCTTGGAATTAGTTTAAAGAACTAGTTCCTGGAATGAGTTTCTGATCCATAATGACAGCCAAACGAGACCTAAATTTTATAGAAAGTGCTTTCTCCAGCATTTTCGTTTCAAAACACAGCCTACTGGTTTAAGAAAAAAGCGGAAACGTAAATTGGTAGAACAATATTCCGAGCCAGCCGCACCATAACCACACTAATGTGGTTATTCTAATTTGCCCCAAGGATAATGCTTAACGATTGAGACATTTATTCCAATGCTTTTCCCTTATTCACTTTCAAAGCACTTTTTGTTTAAAGCTACTTTTAAAACAGTAGAGTTCACCTGTGCTTGGCAGAAAAAATATTTTGTTGTCAAGAATGGGATTCGAACCCATGCCCTTTCGGACCAGTACCTGAAACTGGCAGACCAACTCGGCCATCTTGACAGGAGTGGTTTTAACTTAAAAACAATTATATTAGTATAGCATTTCCAAATTCCAGCCTCTCCTGAGGCTTAACGACGTGGAAATCGGCCGTATTAGAGGCGAAAGAGAACAAATCATGGAGAAAACGACGATGGACAGTTGGATCCGAGCTCTGGTCGAAGCCATACACTCGAACCCCACTCAAGCTGTTCTCTATCTTTCTGGCGGAGCATCGCAGGTCCCGTCTCTCTCTCTCTCTCTCTCTTTCTCTCTGTTACTCTTTCTTTCTTGCATCTAATTGCTTTTAAACACGCTTACTAAGAGTGCATAGATTAAAAAAACCGAAAAAAATACAGGCGCTTGGGTGGTTAATGTCCGTTCCTGGAGCTTCAAATACTGTTCTTGAAGCTGTCGTCCCTTACTCCAGAACCTCCATGACCCAATTGCTCGGCAAGGTATTTCTTCACCTCTCTTTCGCTCTTTTTCCGTTCCTATTGAACATCACAACACTATGATCATATCGGAATTCAATTTTTCTTTTTCTCCATCAGAAATCGTCACAATTTGTTCTTGCAGATTCCAACACATTACGTCAGTCAGCAAAATGTTGAGGAAATGGCATTGTTGGCTTACAATAGGGCGTTGAAGCTTTCCAAACCAGGTTTTTTTTCTTTTTCAAATGATAATGTTTGCTTGGAATGACCTCTATTTGTTTTCAAACAAAAAATTTAAGAATATCTAATTATTTTTTTTCTATCTTTCCTTCCTTTGACTTGATCCCTATTTCGGAACGTAGGAAGCTTAAAATGGTCCAGTCCATTAAAAAAATATTTCTTCACTCTAAAAAAAAAGAATCCCTACAAGATATATCAAAAATGAGAAGGAACAAGAAAATCCCATCAAATGTATGTCAAGCATCCCATCTAACCCAAGAACCGTCGGCCAAAGCCATAAAAGCTTGTATCAAGTAAATCCTCATCTGGTCAATGGCCTTCACCTCTGCTTCACTAGTGGTACGAGATTGCTCCAACTCGGTACGGTGCCCTTCTGCTAAAGCGATAGCCTCTCCAATCCTTTGCTCCTCTTCAACTATGAGGTTGTTTTTCTTCATCAGTCTAGTGTTCTCATCATAAATACGTTGCGATTCGGCCTTGAGTTTGGCTTCTCTGCTCTTTAGAGTTGTCAATCTTACTTCGATCTCAGATGATTCCTGAATCAAGACAGCCCTCTTGCGTTGGTGAGCCTTTATTATGCTGCTAATGCAAGCTACTTCTCTCTCATTCTCTTCTGGGGTCAAGGCAGTAGCATTCTGCTGTCTTTGGGAAAAGTACTGATCCAGCTGCTGTAAAAGAGAATCTACCTCCAGATGAAGAGAAGAAGTATCTACATGAAAACCTTTTTGGAGAGGTTTCTCTATGGAGGGACAAGCAACATTACGCAAAGTCCTCATTTTGGAAAGGCCACTTTTTAGCACATATTCAAGCTCTGATCTTAGATATGCCCACAATGCGTCCAAGCTATGGGATCTTTCCAAGACCATTGGACTATCATGAGGTCTCTCAAGTATATCAGAAGAAGGAGACAGAATAGGCATTAGTCTCCTAAGGCGATCTTTGGTATGAGAAGATTGTGGTGCAGGGAGGTTCTATTGAATATGTTGTGTGTCACCTGTACATGCGTCATCCTTGGTGCTTAAATTGTATTTGGATTCAACTTCCTCTTCGTCATTATCCTTGCCATCTTTATTATGTGAAGCCATAATACCGCCACCAATGGTGCTGATATCCCCATACTCCTCACAAATCGGTATCTTGCGATTATCCGCATCTAGTGCATCGTTAAGGTCTCGCACTGTATTGGTTTTATCACCTTGGGCAAAAAGATACTTGAAGGATGCTCCGAAATTGTGTCAGCTGGTACAGGCGGGAAATCTAAAAAAAAAAAAAATTCTAAAAACAAAATCAAAATCAAAGAATTTTCTGGAACGTGAAGAAAAATATCGAAGTGAAAAAAATGGAGACCTACTAAACGGAAGTGAATTACTTAAAATATGTGTTGGGATATCTGGATCATCAATCCTAGCTCCAGTTGTTTGGGAAGTCGTACTCTTCTCCACTACAAGAACAAGTGAGTAGGCTCTCTCAATTTTTGCCGTCCTTTTACGAGCTCTCCCAACGGCCTCCCTGGTGTTGTCATCTTCATGTATGACCACAACATCAGAAGAAGCTCCTTTGGTCACTTCAGCTGGTTGAGGTCTTATATGTGCCTTTAGTGGAATGTGATCAATATCATCCTCTCCCGATTCTTCACTATCAGTAGATGCTCTTATAGGAACATCGACAAAATCCACCTTTGGCCCAATGATCTTCAATGTCTTGGGAAAGGAATGCTCCTTATTTTCAAAAGTGGCAGGACGGTCGCGCTTCTGTTGCGAAAGAGAAGACTATCTGGCTGTGGTTGTTCCTTTCTTGGCAGCTTCGCCTTCAACCTTGCTTCTGGATGAATTGACTTGGAAGCTCGGATCCTCACTTTCATACATAATCTGCAGACTGACTTTGTCTAAGAATGAGACTATAGTATTATCCCACCAATCAAGATAATTACGATCATACTGAGCATCAATGTTGTCACAATGATAAGGGATATGAAATTCTGCTTCATTACCCACCCTGGTAAAGGACAACCAAAACTGGAATAATGTGGAGGCTTTCAACTCAAGATGAAAAGCATACTGGGGTTCTAGGAAGCAGTTGGCGAAACCCGTGTTGCCTAGCAAAACGATGTGAACTGTACATCTCTAAATTAAAAACTGATGCACGACGATACATAACATACCCGGGTCGGATACTCATCATGAACTCACTGGTTTCTGCAATTCTAGTAGGGCTGTCATTCCTCTTCCTAGGTCTTGGATGATGCAATGAAGTAGGATGCCAATAGAAATCTTTCATGGTCATGGCTCCACAGATAGCATCTCGTGCCTTCTTCGTTGCATCCTCAAAAAAGAAATAGGCATTTAAAGTGCCTTGAAATTGCTGGACTAAAGGACGACCACAATCTTCGTTAATGTTAACAAATACACCATGTGCAAAATATAGACCAACCCTATGCATAAAGAAAATGACTAGGTGTTGACACAAATTGCAAAATTAGATGAGGGCCAGATGGCGTGATTCTCAAACTTACCAATGAGTGTAGTTTTCCTTCACTCCATGCTTTGTGCGCAACCGGTTGTGAAGATGATTTTCTCCTTAAGAAGAGCCTTTGTGATGGCTTATTTCTTCTTTGTAAAACGATTGTGAGATATTAACACGTTGTAGAGAGTTCTTCTCCAGATGTGTATGTGTCCAAGGCTTCAAGGCTTCAACAGTCTTTCTCTTTGGACGCCTTCAAGGCTGGAGGTCTTCAAGGTGTCAGAGTTCCAGGTTCTCTTCTCCGTTCTTTTCTTCATCCCTAGAATGAAAGACGACCCTATTTATAAATGAAAGGAGGGTAGAGTCCTGTAATTCTCAAGTACTTATGGATAATTATCAAAATTATAGATAATTAAAATTTACGTAGATAACTCTTTGTGGGACCCATTTGAGAGCAACTCAAATAACATTTTTTTTTCTATTTTCATTTAATTCAAATGTTCAAATTTATCTTTAAGAAGCTCATTCTTAAGTGGGGTCCACTTAAATTTGTCCCTACAAATGTCCTGTTGAGGCTTGTTTGCTCACACGACTTATTATGCTTTGAGTGACCAAGACTCGATTTTACATGTGGGGAGCTACGACTTATAGCGAGTTGCCAGGATTTATTGGCCATTGCTTGATGATTTTGCATAATATTTGGTGTGCAATTTTTTTTCCACAGAATTTGGTAACACCAATCAATGATGTTATTGTTTAGTACCTTAGGAAACCCCCTTTTCAAAAACTTTTCCCTTTTTTGTACGAAATCTTCTTCACTTGGCAACACCAGTCAATGGTGTTACTATTTAGCACTTTAGGAAACCCCTTTTTAAGATCTGATTTGTTTTTTTTGCTTTAACTTGTGGTAGTCCTTGTTAAAACCAAATTGCAATTCTTCCATTGCAATCATTTTGGAAACTTGTAAAGTCCCTGTTGAAACTAAAATGCAATTTTTCCATTGCAATCTTTTTGGAAACTTGTAGAAGTCCCTGTTGAAACCAAATTGCAACTCTTCCCTGTAGAAAGACTCCTTATAATTTTAATTCTTTCACATTGTCTATAAAAGACGGTGGGTCTTCTTTCAAAGCTCACAAACTGGTGCAAAAGCTGTAGAGCGGAAGCTTGCAATGCTAAAGAACAATTGTAGATAATTCTCTCACCTTGTCTATAAAAGAAGGTGGGTTTTCTTTCAAAGCTCACAAACTAGTGCAAAAGTTGTAGAGTGGATGCATGCAATTGCAAAATAGCAATTGTAGACAGCGCCGCATCAAGTACTTTACTTCCTTGGTTATATTACTTCTCTCTCTCTCTTTTTTTTTCCACTAGTTCAGCCCTTTGTTCTCTTTAGCCAAACACGTCATAGCGGGTGGGGGAGTCCCATCACCATCTGTAAACTAGTATGCTGAGGGGACTGTAGGAAAGTAGCTGTCGATGCTTTATCAATTATTGCTGATTGCAATAAGTGCCCGTAGTGTTTCCTATGCCTCTGATTTCCTCATATGTCTAGTCAGCGGCATCGGATGGCCTCCTGTTATCTTCTTCCATGTGCTTTCTAGCGTGTCGTGTCGGCTTAGCTGCGCCGAGAGCCTTTCCATCTTCAGGACTTGCTTTAACGGTTTTTTGGTGGTTGAATCTTATAGAACAAGAGGTTTCTCGGTCGCAAGTGATTATCCCCTTGGAATCTCCATCAAATCTGTCCGTTGAGGCGTTCAGGTTGACCTGATGTGGTTCTGTGTCCAATTTTTCTTCAGCAATTGCAAGCTTTCACTCTACAGCTTTTGCACCAGTTTGAAAGCTTTTAAGGAAGACCCACCTTCTTTTATAGACAAGGTGAGAGAATTACAAAATGATAAGGAGTCTTTATACAGGGAAGGGTTATATTTTGGGTTCAACAGGGACTTCTACAAGTTTCCAAAAGGATTGCAATGGAAGCATTGCAGTTTGGTTTCAACAGGGACTTTTACAAGTTTTCAAAAGGATTGCAATGGAAGTAAAAAATCAGCTCTTAAAAGGGGTTTCCTAAAATGCTGAATAGTAACACCATTGACTGGTGTTACCAAGTGAAGGAGTTTTCATATGAAAAAAGGGAAAAAGTCTTTGAAAATGGCTATAAACAATAACACCATTCATTTGTGTTACCAAATTCTGTAAAAAAAATGTGCACACTAAATATTATGCAAAATTATCAAGCAATAACCAATAAATCCTGGCAAATTGCTACAAGCCGGAGCTCTCCACGTGTAAAATTGAGTCTTGTTCACCCAAGGCATAATAAGTTGTGCGAGCAAACAAGCCTTGAGGGGGCATTTGTAGGAACATAAATTTTTGAGATCCAAAATTGCCATTTGGCATGATCTCATGGAGTGGATCCCACTTAAGAATGAGGTTCTTATAGATAAATTTGAACTTTTGACTTAAGTGAAAATAGAAAAGAATGTTATGTGAGTTGCTCTCAAATGGGTTCGACAAAGAATTATCTATTTAAATTTTAATTATGTCTAAATTTTGATACTTATCCATAAGTACTTGAGAATTGCAAGACTCTGCCCTCCCTGCATCTATAAATAGGGGTCTTCTCTAATTCCAGGGTTGAAAGAAAGAAAGGAGAAGAGAACCTGACGCTATGTTAATCTGACACCTTAAAGACCTGCAGCCTTGAAGGCACACACCAAGGAGAAAGACTGCTGAAGCCTTGAAGTCTTGGACACATACACATTAGGAGAAGAACTCTCTACAAAGAGCTAATCTCTCACCATCGTCTCCACAAAGAAGAAATACACCATTACAAAAGCTCTTCTTAAGAAGAAAATCATTTTCACAACCGATTAAGCACGGAGTGAGGGACACCTACACTCATTCTAAAGTTCGAGAATCACACAATTTGGCCCTCGTCTTCATCAAAGCACTCATTAATTAAAGGATGTGCATGCGATCGAACACCATCAAGAGAGTCAAATCCTTTTCTTTGTATCAAAAAATTATTATCTTGTAATTTTTCCTCGGATTTTGTGTTGAATAAAATACACTAAATGTGTGTTGACAGGTAGTTATCAACTTTGTTTAGCTGGGTTTCGGTACTTCAGGAGTTCTAGGGTGTGCCTGTTGAGGATATCTACCATTTGAGGTTTGGGAAATGGCTACTCTAGGTGGAAGTATTTCGGGGCTTTTGGGGTCTTCCTCTATTTCTTGTATTTACTTCCATGTGAATGTTGGTGGTCGGGTATACTGTTCGTGTACTAGATCATCTTTTTACTGTTCTGTTTTGGTTTTAAATTAATAAAATATCTCTTCATTACTGATATAAAAAAGGAGACTAGTCTATAAATGAGTTACAAACCCACCAGCATTTGTATTACTTATTTATCTTTCTTGCAGGGAACCAAGCTCAATTCTCTATGTTTATATGAAAGAAGCATGGAGTGACACTTCACTCATCAGAACTAGAATTGCATATGTAGTGGTTTAAAAGGGATATTAGTTCAAGAAGTTGGAAAGCATGTTATCAAGAAAAATGATCACAGTTTACATTTATCAGTAATAGTATTTCCATTACATCTATGTCCATTGATATGTGTCCCTCACTTTATATGAGATAGTCACTATCCTCTTTCATTTGTAGTTTTGAAAGGAGTTACCTATGGGATCAACTGAGTCTCATATTGACGTGGTTTCTTTTACCTTGAAGGGGCTTTTTAAATATTTGTGCAGAGTATGAAACTGTAGTAATAGAAAGTATATAGACATAAGCATATACCCGACTTTAAATTTTTTTTTCCTTTTGATGAATCACGAAATTCGCCTGACTAATTTGGGTGGTGATCAATTGAACATTACTGGCAAAGATGTGTGGGAGAAAGATTTTGTAAAGTATAGAAGAATTCATCCACCAAGTGGGACAAACTGTAATATCCAAGCAATTGGAATTCTGGAGGGGCCTAGATATGAAACGGGACATAAATATTCTCCGTAAGGGTTTCTAGTTTTCAATCCGATTGGATTGCATGGGAGTGGAATGTGGAAGATAGGAAGGGGCATGAAATGGTTTAAGAACTAGGACAGGCTTGAAGTCTCATGGTTCAGTTTTACAGGTGAGGATTAGTAATGAATTATCCATGTTTTGCTATAGACCTGATAATCAAGTCTGATGTGCTTTGGGACCCAAAAATTCACATACTAATTTTGACAAGGAGGTCTTTGTAGAAAAAGGTGGATAAGAATTGCTAGATTTTTGCTTTCGTTTCACCTTTCACGTGCCAAGGACCATACTTGCTGCCTTGCAAAGTATCTTCTGATGGTAGGGCCAAAAAGTTGTTGATACTTGATTGTTTCCAAGTTTGTTTTCATCTTAGTCCACAAGAACTTCAAAATCTAAGAATCAAGTAGCTGACTTAAAGGAATTAGCCCTTGGGGGAAGTTTCTCAAACAATTCATTTCCTTGTCCACTTAAGCAAACAGATAGGAATGGTTTTCTGGGGTTTGGATATTGGATATTAGCTTGATAACTCTATTTTCAGGGTGGAGATTGTGGATATATGTCATCTCTCCTTGCCCATTGTGCACCAATCATCATAGAAATCACATGGTTTGAGCCAAGGTTTGCAATGTCGATGTCGCAAGACATGTTGCAGACTGATAAGACCTTGGACATGTCGCGACATCGGGGGGAAAAAAATAAACATTTATTTACGTTTTCATCATTTTATAGGTTTTTTTTAAAAGAAATATAGTTTTTCCCTCATGTCGCAGGGAAATGGGAAATCTGCGACTTCCCAAGGATTTCGTGTCGACACATTCAAAATCGTCGACATGTCGGCGACATTGAAAACCCTGGTTTGAGCCTTTTATCAGTCTTTTCAGTTTGCATGGCCTTTTGGGGCTTCTTTGGCAAGCCATGGCTTTTGAAATTCCTGATTTGTTTTCTTATTCAATATCCTAGGATAGCTTGTTTTCCCAGCCATGTATACATTTATTTTACATGGCCTTGCCCCTTTTGTCATCATTGTAATATAATAACAATTTTACCGATATAAAAATAATGTTGTTGATATATTGCTGATATTATGAATATTGCCAATAATAGATTAATTGATATCTATGAGCTTATAAATTATGTCAATTTAAAGATATAATCAATGGGGGAAATTTAGAGGAATTTTCATGTGCTTCTCTTTATTTCATGGCAAACCTTTGAAATTCCTCCAGAATCCTAACTGCTACATTTTTGTGTTTTAAACACATAACATTGAACTCCAATTTACTCATTTGAGGAGATTTCATCACCTAGAAGCGTTTTTGGACATCCATGAATATGAATGGTGCCAAAGGATCTGGGATACTCGTATCAACGAGACATGAGCCACCATATGGATATGAAGTTCATAGGTACCTTTTTTATCCATGGTGGTGGCAATTCTCTTTTCACGTTATCCACCAACAAGCGTATGAGCTAACTTTAGTCTGGATACTTGTGATATGAGCTGGGCATAATGTTGCAACTACATTGAGTAGCTATGTAATTGCCATCTTGATGGCAATTTTGAATTGGTTTGGAACTTAAATGTGGTTCTAAGTTATGTGCATTTTATTTTTAGTTTTATCTTTTGTTTGTTTGTGAATTTTATGGCATTCGGATGTTTAACTCTTTAAGATAATCAAGGTTTCAAACTTTCCTTAATATTGGTGCCCCCAAAATGAAATCAATTTATGGAGATTTAAGGAATTAATATTAAAAAAACTACTGAAATTTAAGGAAATGAAGTGAAATGTTAGAGTTATAAGATGAAGCTCTAGGAAATGGTAGAACAAGTATCAATAGGCTCTTAAAGCTCATTATATAACAAAATCAACCATTTGACATAGGGAATGTGAAGTCAATAACAAGAGTAATATTCTTAGGGCATGCTTGAAATAGTGATGTTATTTAATTAATAATCACACGACACATTTTTTGTTTGACTTTTTAAAACATTTTGGAACTGATGAAATAAAGTCACCCTACAAAAGAGGAAAAGTCGGGTAAGCCAAAAGAACGAAAATTCAGGTAAAAAACTACAGTTATTTAAGATTTATTTTCTATATGTTGGAACTGAGAACATAAGATACAAAAGATTGAAGAATAAATGAATTTGTAAGTGGTTCCTATCAAACTACGGCTCCACTTGTAATGCTTAAACTTTGATTGAAGTTCTGTAAGCCATCTTCAGAAGACCTAATTCTTTGTTAGAAGTTTACCATAATGATAATCACCACAAACACATCATCAATAGTGTCTCATTGCCATGTTCACCATTACCATCATATCTCATCGCCATCACCGTCTCATTATCAATATATATTATCTTTGTCTTTGCCGTTGTCATTATTATCATTATTATCACGATCATTACCTCATTATCATCTGTTCGTTTAAACCAGCTGCTTGATATTGATAAATAGGACTCCTATTTGTTTATTGAATAGACAAATTGGCCGAAAAAATCATAACTATACTTAGCAATAAGAACATGTGGTCAAAGTTACATCTATTTATATATGGACTCTCACAAGACCACGTGTTGTGTCACAATGTACTACCTATAAGGGCATATACATCCATCCAAAGATGTTTTATCAGTGTTATGCCATCAAGGTTTTAAATGTCGGTGACATGTCATCATTTTGGACCCTGGCGACACGAAATTGAAGGGGAAATAGAGCTATGTTGATTTTCCCTGATGTCAGTGACATGGGAAAAAAATTTCAAATTTTTTCGATTTTTCTCTCATGTCTCTCGACATGGGGGAAAATTTCAAATTTTTTTTGGAACTTTGGTTTCCCAAGGTTTCCCTTTTTTCCCCATGTCACCGATATGTCGACTGAGCCACTTGGCGACATGCCAGGCGACATCGACATTGCGAACCTTGTATGCCATTGAGGGCCCGATTCTGAGGCATATTGGTTCATTGGAAATTTTTTTTACCCTTTCTAATTTCTGTATATGCTATCAGCATTTCTGTACTCTAATCTTCTTTCTTTACTTTGTTAGAATTGCAAAACTGAAGTCATTAGCAACTAATATTTGATTATTCCATATTTTAAAACTGTCAATAACATAATTATCCATTTAATTTTTTAATAATTATTGTCTTAGCTTATTTTTATGTTTATTTTTTCGCTCTATTTTCTATTAGCTTGTGGGTAAGAGTGACTAGGGTCCTTTGTATATCCTTTTATCCTTGTTAATAAAATCTTCCTATTCATAAAAAAGGGAATTTTCATTTTTATATTATTTTTCTCTTTTTGTTTTTCAATATTACAAAATGAAATATTTTTCGTTCATCTGAATGTTGGCCAAAGTCTACTTCTCTTTTACAGTAGTTGTAGATTGGTTTTGACAGGATTACTACTCTACATTGTGTTAATGTGTATATATATTTGTCAACACATTGATTATACTATACTGGGAATACTATATCTATTAATTTATGACGTCAGTTGATATTGTGTTGATCCATTGCTACAACGGAGTGGACCAATCCATCCTCCCGGATGGGTTGATGTTTGGTGAACTTTGATTGTTTTTCATAATACAATAAATGACATCACATTACAGCTGCTGAGCAGTATCCATACAAGTAACCTGCAATTTGGTATTTTCTCGGAATTCTTGTGTTAATATCATATGAATGCCATGCATATACAAAAATTTGGTCACATAGCCACAAACAAAGTTTTGCCTGACATTATGTTTACACTTTGCATATACTAATTTTTACTTCCGTCATCTAATATGATCTCCCTCTTCATTTATTATCAGGTTTTCCAGTTGTTGGTGTTGGATTTTCTGGGTCTTTGGCTAGCGTACGTCCAAAACTTGGGGATCACAGGTATCATTGTTACTATTATTATTATTATTATTTTTTGTTACTCAGATTTCACAATGATCATTGTTTATTTTAGTTAGTATTTCTTTGAATTTTGTTCTTTTGGTAAAACCTTTCAGTGACTCTTCCGCATTTTTATATTGTGATGTTCATATGCAAGCTGGACATTTATCAAGAAGATTAACAATTTAGAGGAGCCATGAATTTACAAAAGGGAATTTCATGTATATTTTTTGTCACAATTTGATGGTCAACTGTCAATGACTATCTTGTCCCTCAAACACAGTTCTTCCTTTGAATACGGCTGTCAATGAACCAATTACCAAAATCAGGATCCTGGTTAGAGTGGGCTCCACCCACCATAATAAAGAATATGTTCAGGCCTATACAGGTTCAGGCTTTATTGATCTGTACCCAGCCCAATTGGTGGTCATTACAGCCTGGGCAGGCTTTAATTAGACCTTACTAAGATTATTCCCAAATCATCACCCATTTGTTTGGTGCTTAGTAACGAAACGAGATCCTTACTTTTTGGACCACCTACAGAAAAGAGGAATCCTGACACCTTATAGTTGTGCCATGTGTGATGTGTTAAGTGAGCTTGGAGATGATTGATCGTCTATTTGCTCATTGTGAGGTGGCTTCAATTTTGTGGGCATTTTTTTTGTTTTTGGTTGGAGTTACTTGTGTATTTCCTTAGTTGCCTTGGGAAAGGGCCCTATGGTTGGGCAAGCCTTAATTATCTGGAAGATAATTCACTTTGTTGTATGTTGGGAGGTTTGGAACAATAAGAGGATGGTTTATGATAAAGAAGCTTCTCTTCAAAGATTTGTTGTTCTGTGGTCCATAGTACAGTTGATTGGGCTTCCTCTATCGTGGTGTTGATTATCCTTCTGGTATGCTTAAGACTTTCCTTTCTTGGTGTGAGCAGATAGTTTCATGGATGTCCCTTGACTGGGTTTGAGTTTTTGATTATGTTTTACGTCTTTTTAATTTCCCTGTATTTGTTTGTAGATTCTTTATACAATGAACGTATCAGCTTAATTTTTTTAAATATGAAAAAAAAATTCAAACTTACATATTTGTAATGAGTAGCTAGTCAAATAATAGTTAGCTAATATTACATGTTTAGGGTTGCTATAAAATTTATATTTTATTAATAAAATTTAATTTTTGGAGAAAGAATGATTTTTTTTTTCTTTCATTGTATACTTATTTATATTCTCGTTGCTATTTGTTTTCTGACGTTAAAACCTTCTGTTTATGTTTGTTGGAGTGAATGTGCTTATGTGCATGACAAGGTGTGCCTTACTTCTCTATACATGCATCACTTGGCTAATATCGTTTTTATTTTTATATAATGTTTTGAGTTATTTAGGTGTTAACATGTCTAATTTAGCATCTCAAATTCCTACTCCTTCTTTTCAAATGTTTCCCCCATTTCCCAACTTTTTGAGCGATATTGATATTTCCTTCGATACATCTACTGATATTCTCTCTTTCATTGGATGGTGATATATCTAGCAATATCGATATTTAAAACCAAGGTTTTAAATTTCGATTTCGCTAGATATTTCGCCAAGGGAGGCATGGCGAAATTTCGCCTATATTTCACTATATTTCGCCCATATTTCGCCGAAATTTCGGCAAAATGGGGAAATACCACCATTTCCCCAAGGGGGGAAATGGCGACATTTCGGCAGCATGCCGCCGAAATTTAAAACCATGTTTAAAACGTTGAGTATACCTAATACTTTTATGCATTATATTGTAGTACAAGTTACTTTGTTTCGATATTATTAAATCCATCTATGCTACTTATCTGGTTCAGGGAATCCAACACTGCATATTTGTTCAGATTCAAACGCTTGTACTTTGTGACACAGATTGTGATTAGTATTATATACACAAATTAGATTTCAAGTTGATTTACGAAGTTATCTTTCTATATTTATGTTCTGATTTCTTGTGAAGTTTATTGTTTGAAGGTAAGTTCTATTTCCCTTTCTGGATTTAGTGTTTTGTTGTTTGGTCATATACAGGTTTCATTTGTCAACAAGAACATCTAATCGACTTTGGGTATCTAATGTTACTTTGTCAAAGGTATTTATTTCATTTGATGTGGTTCCTAGATTCTACGTCTTTGGTTAAGGATATTGAGATGCTTAGATGCTCTTGTAATTGAATCTATTGAATCCCTTGTTAGGGTTTGCGAACTCGTGAACAAGAGGATAATGTTTCGAGTCAACTTTTAGCCAAGGTGAGCCAAAACCTTTGAAGATAATTGATATCCTTAGATTCAAAATGACATTATTCGAAATTTATGACAATTCAATCTCTTGAAGCCATGGCATTTAGTCTTTGATGCACTTTTATTTATTTATTTATGTTATCAGAAGATGTAATGAGGAATTATAATTTATGGAAGAAAATTTCTATGGGTCATGGGAAAAATAGACAACGTATACAACTTCAAAGGATTTTGAGTTTCAGATGTTAGCAGTGATTGGGCGACAGTAGCTGCTTCACGTTCATGGGTAGAGCGGGTCATCATTCCTTGGAGACCCCTTGATACCGGCGTCATCAAATTGAATTTTGATGGATGCTTGTTGGGGAACCCAGATTCGTAGGGCATTGGAGGAGTTTTTAGGGACTATATGGGCCATATAGTGCACTCCTTTTCTGGTTCGATAGGTACAGTTGACTCGGTGAGGGCTGAGCTTCTGGCCCTCTTGACAGGTCTAAGGGAGGCAAGGACACTAGGATTTTCATCTTTGGTGGTGGAGGGCGATTCAAATACTATCATCTCATGATTCCATGAGCAGCTACAGGGATCTTGGCGGCTAGATCACTGTGTCGTGGGCAGACAGGTTGGCTTTAGAGGGTGTGGGACTGTGGGTAGGGAGGGCATTTTTAACGGAGGCTGCTCTGTCCTTTTTTATTTGGTTAGACTATCTTTCGGGATTTCTAGCGTTGTAAATTCTTTTAAATGTCCGAATTTTTATCATATCTCTTTGTTATCGATCGAAAAAAAAAAATAGACAACATAGACAAGGTTGTTCTTCCAAAAGAGAGCCTTTTTGATTCAAATGATGACATCCCAATTTGAATACAATTACCATAGCAATGGCCCTAAAAAATCGTTCAACTTTAGGAACCAATCAATGGGAAAATGATCAATAGTCATATAAAGATGGTAAATATGCTCCATGAATCCTCAAAATATCCTTCTGTTCCACTCTTTTCAAATGCCCCAACAAGCAACAAATGGAAGAATCTTTCATAAAATATTTCCTTTGTTGTAAAAGTGAAAAAAAAGAAAGAAGCTGCACTACCCTTTGAAGAGAAGCGCCCCCTTGTGTCCTTGAGAAACAGCCAAGAAATACCAACAAGGTTAGGGGTGCAACTTGGTTTGGTTTGGTTCGGGTTAGCATCAACCCAAAACCAAACTGAGGTTAGTGAAGGTTAACCCAAAACTGTACCAAACTGAATTGTGAACTGACCTCCCCAAACTGAATACTGAACCAATTGAAATGGAAAACCCTAAATCCAAACCAACCAACCCAAATTGCGATTTTGGTTGGTTTGGGTCAGATTAATACAATATTTTTAAAGAACCGCATTATCTCATATATATATATATATTTTAAAGAACTGCATTATCTCATATATATATAGACTATAATTCCGTTAAAATCGGTTCAGTTTGGTTTAGTTTAGAGATGTGTACACTAGAGATTGGGTTTCGGTTTGGTTTAATGAGACTTCACTCCAAAACAGAACCAAATGTCTAGAAACCCAACCCCAAACCGAACTAAAGTCGGTTTGGGTCAATCAGTTCAGGTTGAACTGACACAAATTGCACCCCTAGACAAGGTACCAAAAGAAGCTACAAGTTCTTGTGCCATCTTGCAATGGGTAAAAAGATGATCCACATTCTTTTCCTACTCTCATGTCAAATGTTTGTTCTGGATGAGGGTGCGTTAAATGGTCCATAGAATCTGATTTAGGAAAAGTATCTGGGCGTAAGCCTTCATTCTTTAGGGTGTGCGTGTGTGGGGTGGGGGAGGAGAATTAGGTGTGGCAATACCAAATGCTCATCCCTATTCTACAAGCCATTAAAGTCACTCAAATTCTAGCAATATTTGATAGAGAATGACCTTTTGGACCAAACTTTCAAAATCTTCCTTGCTTTGAAGGTTTCTTCTAAAGATTAGGTTCCACAAAACTACACATTCCTCCTCTTAAAGTAAAAATTGATTTAAGGCCATGCATTGGAACAAGATAATAAAGATGGGGCAATTTTTGTAAAGATGACATGCTCCAGACCAATATTCTTCCTTGAAATCATTTTTGTCATCTACTTAATGAAAACTTGACTCCATTGATAAAACCTTCTTGATCCTTCATAATTTCTTTCTACTCCCACTTCAAATGTTTTCTCCAAGACTTTGCTGTCCTAGGTTTTTTATTTTATTTTGATGAATAATGAAAATATATATTATGATAGATATAAATATTTAAAAGAGAACATTTGCCATGTAAAGGACCGGCAATAAAAGAAAACAAGAAAAAATCACCAATCTGCAAAGTCACCCCTCTCCCAAACAACATCGCCTTTGTAGGAATACTCAAGAAATAAGCTTCCCTTGCCAAACCACCCTTGGCAAACCAGTCTGGAAGCTCATATGAATTTTGTGGGCAATCACTATGATCTCAATTAAGTTGGTGGGTCTAAAACCTCGAGGTCCTCTCCAATTGTTAATTGCACTTGATCCACAATCCCAACTATCCCTTCTGTTTGTTGGTATCTCAAATTCCTTATAAAAGGCTATATCAAAATTTTCGGGGTTTTGATCTTTAAAACAATTTATGAAATGGCTAAGAGTATTTTCTTTTTGATCGCTAAATAAATTTCATATATTATATTAGTGTAAAATCTACAAGAGAATGGGGATCTGACCATTAGTACACGAAGAGTGCACATTGGAATAATGTAACCAGAATATAGAAAACCCCCCAAACCCCCTACTGATAAAGCCAATTCCCCGTATGACCATCTACAAAGTCATAGACATCCACATTTTTAAACTCAGGCAAGAAAGACACCCAAAAAGAATGCACTGTGTAATTTAATATATTGTTCGTTATTGGTTGGGATGTTGGAGAAATTATTCTTTCTGCTGATTTAGATAGTTAGGAATAGTTGTTGTAATTGTTTGATTGATTCTAACAAGTGTTTTTGGGGACATGTTTCTCTTATTCCTTACAGTGTATCAACCATTGGCTATTAGTCAACATTGGTTCACAATCTACCCATTCATTATCATTAATCATTAATGCCTCCCATATCTTGATCATTAGCACTGTTGTTGTTAAAAGCATTTGCACATTCCAGATAGTTGGGATATGGGGCTGATAATGAAAATAATGATAGGCAATTGCAGATGCATGCAGAGTTTCTGCAAAGTTTGTTTCAGAACTGATTGAATCTGAAGTGCCTGATGAACGGGAAGAACTGTTCGACGAGGATCAAGAATTACAACAACTTATAGATGGGAAGATATGCATGAAAATTTATCCATTTTCTAGTGGTATAGTGTGATATGTGGTTTGATATCGACATATAGAATGTGTGGAACTTTTTTGCTTAATTGCAATTGGTTATTATTCTTGACTTTTAAATTTGCAGATACGCATACCTCAAATTCAGAAAGAAAGATAGTTTTGTCTGGTTCATTTAATCCTTTGCATGATGGTCACCTCGAACTCTTGGAAGTTGCTACCAGGTACGGAATATTGGTCCAGGAGTTTCTTTTCTTCATGAGATTTTCCTTGGTGATGTCCTACTTTCTTCAATTATTGCTGATGTACGCCGTCATGTTTAAAACGTCATATTTAGAAAATACATGACTGTAATTGATGTACCTCGGTATGTCCTCTCTTGTCCAGTATCTGAAAGTATTTGAGAATATGGAGGTTAGAAATTTCCCCGAGAGACTAGTAGATTTTGCTTTACTATATAGTTTTAAGGAATTGTAAATACTTGGTGTTGCCAGAGATTGGTGTGTCTACTAAGCTTCATATGTTCTTTGATAGTTAAGCAGTATTTATTTTGTGTTATTACAAATCAGTTGATATTGCAGTATGCAGATGAAAGTACCACTTCATTCAGGCATCTTGATTGCATTTCTACGTAAAACGACTGTAATGACTATAAGTTTTGTAATTTATATTGCTTTTTATACAATTATGTCAACAATTATACACAATTAAAATTTCATGTTACTAATATAATTATGGAATTTATACTAATATAATTGATTATATGATTATATTAGATTATTACTTTCGTACTCTTTATTAACATATTGGTTATACGTATAAAATATTAGTTTATTACTAATACCAACTTTATGATTTTATCTACTGCATTTTAAATTAATGATATAACTAATTCAAGTTGTCGCCTAGGCGAGCCTAGAAGTTTTGACAACTATGCTGTCCAGTATCCGAGAACCAGGGTTCGCAATGTCGGCGACATTTAGCGAAATGTCGCCGACATTTCGCCATTTCGCACCCTGGCGACACGAAATC
>JAUPMG010000017.1:5541942-5576372 GCA_031762675.1 Pachysandra terminalis
AGCATATGATCTCAATCGTACTATCCCAAGGTGCTCACACAGAAACCACCCCGCAATAAATGGACCGAATAGTAGATTATTCTATGTGGGCAACATAGTTTCTAGGGGTTCCGACCTAGAGGTCACAAGAGCTTCACCTTATTTTTGATCATAGGGAAGAATCCCAAGGTCTCACACAGAACTACCTCAGAGAACCACACTACTGAGCAATGATCAGAGTTCACTCATATGATTCGGATATTGGGTCTTACCACTATAAGGTGCCTCACCGATCATCTTTCCTCATGTCTCTTGGGATCTATACCTAAAATGCATCCTGCACCATGGGAGAATACAATTGTTGGTTTGCTGGGATGATCAGTCCTTCAACCGCCTAATCTAATTCTCCTCACTTACTATGACTTCCATGTCATAGTGCTCTTATGTAATAAATCAAAAGTCCTCAAACTATGGACTCAGGGACATGGTGTTACTCATACACAAAATCCATGATCAAGAGTTAATGCTGTGCATGTGAAGAGGTGCACGCTAACTAAGCATTCAAGTAATAGTGTGCAGGGTGTAATCACAACAATTCACATGAAGCATACATCACAATTCAACATAACAAAATCATAGAAAAAGTAGTTGCATATTGTGTAATGTGCTGGATATAACATTAACTACAAGTGTTGACTAGCTTTGTCAATCTTTCACATTTCATCACTGCATGGATATAGTTCCATAAGGAAACAGTTACGATTGTTTGACTATTCCAAGTCAGCCTTTCACAATCTTATATTTCATTATACTAATCTAAGTTAAGAAGTAAAAGCTATACTAACAACATGGCATGTGCATATGGCATACGAATAAGATTACATGTCATTTTGTGTACAGGGTGCATTAGGATCTAGTTAACACATGCATCTCTTACATATTCACTTAGTATTTCTCTACACTACACCAACTCATATCTTGGAACAGTATCTACATTATCAACATAAGGTTATTTAATTTACACAATTAACTACACATCTCATTAATGTACAACAACTATCAACCTAAAATCCTAAGTCCCACACAGTAGGTTCGGCAGGGTCCTCGACCTAGGATTCGGCGCACCGAAATCTCCTTCGGCTACCTCTTCGGCGGACCTCGCTTGAGATTCGGCGACAATTCCAAAACATATTTTCTTGACGACCCTTTCGGTGCCTTGTCGGCGCCCCGAAGCTATATCGACGACCTCTTGGCTGACATTCAACCTCGGCGACCTTTCGGCGCACCGAGATGTCTGCCCTCAGCCCAGGATTCATGTTCTGCGACCATTCGGCGCGCCTCAGTGTTCATTAAACCTATTCTCCATTCAAAAATCAACTGTGGTTAATAACTAAACATTAAATCTAGCCTACAACATGAAGAGAGTCTAACTTGTCTTCTTAGATATTTAAATCAACCAAACCTTCATGACCATGCTAAGTAAGGCAAATGCATGAAATCAAGGAAGAGCCTAATTACATTCATGAAGATATCCACTTACCACCACGAGAATGTAAGAAGATCCAAGGGAAATCCTTAGCATGACAACTCTTCTCAACTTTTTCTCCATCAAACTCTCCAAGTCAAACCCTAGCCTCTAACCCAAAAATGAGAGAAAGAGGTTTGAGATCCTCTTTTCTCTCCTTAACCTAACCCTAACACATGTCATCATCCAAGCCCTCCATTTCTCTCCAACTCCATCTCAACCCTCCATCTCACTCATCTAATCCTAACCATCCAATTTCACCCACTCTCATCCTAGCCATCCATTTCTAACCACCCCAACCACTTAGATCTAAGCCACTCATTTTTAACCACTCTAAATCTAACCCTACATCTCATCTATCCTAAAGACAAACAGCTTTCTAGATTGAATCTAAGCCACACAATCTTGAGATTAATCCTAGCCATACACCTCATCAATTACCCAAAATTACAATTTTGCCATTCTCTCAGCACATGAGGGCTAGACTACTATACAGAGCAGTAATACCCAAAAATCACATCAAGCTTGATCCCATGGTCGGATCTAATCCAATCGGTGATCCAGCCTAGATTAACGTTCATCACATGATATAGAATACAAAAATACACTAATAGTAAGATCAAAGCCTCTATAATAATTTATTCCTGTTTGATCACTAATTCAAGCCATCCGATTAACACTACCCATAAGTTTGACAGTCTAAATTAATCAATTAATGATCTAGGGATTTCTAATGTGACTCAATGTGATTATAAATGTTAAGTGATCTAAACTAGATTTACTAAGTGAATTTAAGTCATCAATCTAAACAAATTACCATCATACCCTAAGGTTCTCCACTATTATTTTTTCAACTTATTCAGGTTATTATAGAAGGGTTTTCAACAAAAGGCAGGTATCGACTTCACTAAAATATTCTCTCCTATTGTAAAACGGCTATCATTAGATCTGTTCTTAGTATTGTGGCAGTACAGGACTTGCATCTAGATGTAAAGACAACATTTCTTCATGGCAACCTAGATGAAGAAATTTACATGAAACAACCACAATGGTACATGGTATCGGGTAAGGAGAACATGGTATGCAAACTCAAGAAGAGTTTGTATAGGTTAAAACATGCTCCTAGACAATGGTACAATATATTTGATACATTTATGTCTTGTAATGGGTATAACAAGTGTAATGCTGACCATTGTTGTTATTTCAAGGAGTTTGATAATTCTTATATTATCTTACTCCTATATGTAGATGATATGCTTGTTGCAGGTTCAAGCATGGCTGAAATAACAAGGTTGAAAGAGAAACTCTCTAAAGAGTTCTCTATAAAGGATTTGGGTACTGCAAAACGAATCCTTGGTGTACAGATCAGAAGGGACAGTTCCAAGAGAAAGTTGGAGATGTCTCAATCACAATACACATAGAAAGTGTTGGAAAGGTTCAATATGAGTGATGTAAGCCTATTAGCACCCCTCTAGCAGGTCACTTTAGATTGTCCAAAGAACAATGTGCTTCTATAGTTGAAGAGATGGAATACATGAAGAAGGTTCCTTATGCATCTACAGTAGGGATTCTTATGTATGTCATGGTTTGTACGAGACCAGAAATTGCACAAGCAGTTGCTCTTGTGAGCCGGTTCATGAGTAAACCGTATAAGGATCATTAGAAAGCTGTCAAGTGGATAATGAGATACTTGAATGGTACAGTTGACTCATCTTTATGATATGGAGGTTCTAAAATTTGTCTACAAGGATATGTTGATTCAGACATGGCAAAAGACTTAGATGATAGAAGGAGAACTACAGGTTATGTGTTTACGTTGGGGAGTGCAACAGTTAGTTGGGTTTTCAAATTATAGAAAATTGTCGCTCTCTTGACTATTGAAGCAGAGTATATGGCAGCTATAGAAGCTTGCAAGGAGATCGTGTGGTTATAGGTCCTATTGAAAGAGTTTGGAATGAGACAAGAGGTTCTATGGAGGTTCTAAAATTTGTCTACGAGGATATGTTGACTCAGACGTGGCAAAAGACTTGAATGGTACAGTTGACTCATCTTTATGCTATAGAGGTTCTCAAAATTGTCGACAAAGATATGTTGACTCAGACATGGCAAAAGACTTAGATGGTAGAAGGAGAACTACAGGTTGTGTTTACTTTGGGGAGTGCAACAATTAGTTGGGTTTTCAAATTATAGAAAATTGTTGCTCTCTCAACTATTGAAGCAGAGTATATGGCAGCTATAGAAGCTTGCAAGGAGATCGTGTGGTTATAGGTCCTATTGAAAGAGTTGGGAATGAGACAAGAGGATTGTAAGCTCTTTACGGATTGTCAAAGTGCGATTCATCTTACAAAGAATTTAGGCTTTCATACGAGGACGGAGCACATTGATATCAGGTATCACTTCATACGTTCACTTTTGAATGAGAATGTGATCAATTTGGAGAAGATTCACACCAGTATGAATCCTGCAGATATGCTGACCAAGGCGGTCACAATTGAGAAATTGAAGACATGTTCAGTTTCTATTGATCTTCTAGATTGAAGAAAGGGGATGATGCACATTGGGTTGGTGCTATTGTTCTTGAGATTGTAGATATGATGCACATTGGGTCAGTAAGTTCACTTCTATTATGTTTAGCCCTAATTTCAGGATATTAATTCATACTTTCGTGGCTGCTCTTTGTAACACATTATTCTGAGCTTTGGAGAATAGTAGAACTGGATGTGCATTCGTAGATGGAGGCACAATTTGTCGAACCACGTAAATCTGTCTTTGTGTACTTGATTTCTTCGTTTTTAATAATGTTTATTATTATTACTTGATCCCGATCAACATCGTCTTTTATTGGTTTTGATTCAGATGGTCGGATATGGTACATATTTGTGGCTAATGGTCTTTCTTATTCTATCAGAGGATTCAAGGAACGATGCATTCGCTGTTGTTGAGAGATGAGGTCTGCTGTTGTTGAGAGATGAGGTCTGTACAAGTCATTAATTTTTCAATCATAAATCCTCTTATCTGGTATGTGTAAGAGACTAAAAATATGTTACTTTGCTACCAAGTAAATTTGATTGCAGTTGTGTAATGTATCTGTCTGGAATATACAATAGAAAGTTTCTCTGTGAAACGTATTTAATTCTAGTGTTCAAATTTCACGTATTTGTGAGAACTCTTTGAGGTATTTTAAGTGACGAAGGTGCCCCCTCCTAATGAGTAGGAAACTCCCCTTCCCTCCTCGTGAGGACGTTGCCCTTCTAGTCTAAACCGTGTCCGACTCTTTCTCTCTCTTTTTGGGTTTTGTTTGTTTTTTGTTTTTCTTTCTGTTTTTTGTTTTTTGTTTTGAGGGGGTGTGGGTGGTTAAGGTTAGCCCTTGTCTGAATGAGAAGTGAGAACAGAACTTTTTTTTGGAAATGAGAAGTGAGAACAGAACATAATTAAAAAGAGCCTCTAAATAGCAAAGTTGACGAAGATGTGAGATGGATTCTGCTTCTACTACTACTTTGGTTTCATCTTCTTCTTCTTCTTATGCCATCTTTGTTGTCTGTTTCTTCCTTCTCTCACAATTTTCTCTTCAATCTGCCCAGAAATACCCATCCTCACACTGCCATCCATTCAAATGCCAAAACTGCCAAATTGGTTATCCCTTCGCCAATGACACCAATCCACAGTGTGGGTTCAGCATCATTAACTGTGTCCCTCATTTAACTCTTACGTTGAAGCCTACACTCCAAATGGAGGAAAATTGGTTTGGTGTCGAATCTATATTCTACCACAATAAGACGCTCGTAGTTCATGATCAGGTACTCACCAAACAGTTGAAAGAAAACAACAATTGTTCTGCACTTCACAATTTCACCATATCCAACAGCACTTCTCTTTCCTTTGAAGTTAAGAGCCAGAGCCTTATCATTCTCATATGCAAGCCTGCTTCTCTTACTTACCTTCAACAAACATTCTTAAACGCTACTCAACATGGTTGCAAAGGCTGCGGAGACCATGATCTTTTCTTCTTTAATGATGGCAATTTCACCCAGAATTTTAACTCTGCATTTGCAACATTACTGAAAAAGTATGGTTTTTACGATGGATGTCAAGTTTTTCGTGTTCCTGTGCGTGATCCACTGCCCCAATTAACTCAGAATTGTCAGGATGAGCACCTCGTCTCTTCACTGGAAACTGGGTTTTTACTTCAATGGAGTTTTCCTCCTTCTGGTATAAAACATAGATAGAAATTTGCTTTCTTTCGAATTCATCCCACTTGCTACTCTTACTGTTGTTATATGCGATGTGTTCGGTTTAAATATGAATGAATCTGTTCATTATGAGGGATTTAAACAAAAATTGATTTTAGATACTGTAGCTAACTTCTCGGGAAAGAGAATGAAAATGAAATAAAAACAGGCCTGTTAAAAAATTTCCTTCATTTCCTCCCCAGTTTGTGAGTTTAAGCTTTCTTGTGTAAATGCTGCTGACTTGCTGTTGCCTCTGTACCAAGTCTCAACTAGACAGCTCGGTTTTGCATTTAGAAAGCAAATATTTTTCAGACTTCAGAGCAGATTTTTAAATGGGTATTGACACAAGTACAAAAGGATATCAAATAGAATCCTTATTAATTCATCATTATCAAATGCCTTATCCCAATTAGTTGGGGTCAGCAACAAGTATCCTGTTCCTCCACCCCAATATGTTAAAAACCGTATCTTCAGTCAAATTGCGAGGATTCTTATAAGTTAAAATATATAAAGTAGATTTTAATGGTACTTCTTTGTGTATGATAATGTATAGAACTTTCAGACTGTATATTCACTTCACATAGATTTTTAACGATTAGTATTTCAAGCTAACACATGTTGTATTCCATGATTACTGTTGCAGGAGAGAGAATCAAGATGAAAAGGAAGCTTATAATAGGTAACAAACCTCTCAAATTAAATTGCCTATGTTCCATGTATCAACTAGATAGCTCTGTTTTTCATTAGAGAATAAATATGTTTGTTCACACTTCTGATCTTTATCATTAAATTGATAATAACAAAATTACAAAAGAGAATAAATATTCTGCTCCAATACAACATAGCAGGTTTAGTAGTCATCTTATACAATTTCCTTTTTACTTTTTGAGTAGAATAACTTCTGAAAATTGTTCTAGGAAAGGTACAACTACTGAAGATTTTTGTTTTCTTCACTTTTTAAAAATCGAAGTTTTTATTTTTGGATGTTCATGAAAGAACAAAGAGCAAAATTATTGTCTCCCTAGCTTTCCTCATTCGTTTATGTCAAAATCCTCAATGCGCCATTAAGACCTCTGGTTACAGCGGCACACAAGCTGTTGGTGACTCACATGTCGTGTGTGATTTGGAACAATAGTATTCAGAGCATAGGAAAGGAGCACAGAGGATTTCATCCCAAAAGAACACATTTGCCTACATTTTCAGCAAAGATAAGAGGATTTAGGCTTGATGGAGTTCTAAAACCGACGGCAATAGAGGTTATCAAAAATGTTTTAACATTCAAAAGAAGAAATAAAATAAATAAAATGCTTTTTAATATGGACAACTTGATTAGCAGGTCTTGAATTTTAACATTTGCATGCTGTCCAACTTTAACTTGATTAGCAGTTCTTGAATTTTAACATTGCATGTTGTCCAACATTATCGGGCTTTCAGAATCTTTGACAATAAATCTTTCTCCTCATCATTTTTGCTAATAACTTGGTCATTTTCGTCTCTTGTTTGCTTACAGCTGCATCTCTTGGTTGTGGTATGCTTGTAATAGTTCTAGTTTGTTGCACCATATGGAAATCTCCATCAAATAGTCCAATCTTCATTTGGAAGAAGAGAACAAAGAATGCTCAAAATGTGGAGAATTTTCTAAAGAAGTTTGGGACACTGGTTCCAAAAAGATACAGCTACTCGGAGATCAAGAAAATGACCAACTCCTTCAAAACTAAATTAGGCCAAGGTGGATTTGGCGGCGTGTTCAAAGGAAAACTACTCGATGGCCGTATTGTTGCTGTGAAGGTCTTAAGAGAGTCTAAAGGTGATGGTGAAGAATTCATTAATGAGGTCGCGAGCATTAGTAGGACTTCCCATGTCAATGTGGTGAACCTTATCGGTTTTTGTTTTGATGGGTTCAGAAGAGCTCTTGTTTATGAGTTCATGCCTAATGGATCTCTTGAAAAGTTTATCTATGACGACGAGAGAAAATACAAAGCAGATCTTTGCCTAGGATGGGAAAGAATATACCAAATCGCGACTGGCATTGCTCGAGGGCTTGAATACTTACATCGTGGTTGTAGTACACGCATTTTGCATTTTGACATCAAGCCTCATAACATTCTCTTAGACCAAGACTTTTGTCTAAAGATTTCTGATTTTGGGCTCGCAAAATTGTGCCTAGAGAAAGACAGTGTTGTATCAATGGCCGTTGCGAGAGGGACCATAGGGTACATTGCCCCTGAAGTATTTTCTAAAAATTTTGGAGTCGTCTCTCACAAGTCGGATGTCTATAGCTATGGAATGATGATTTTAGAAATGGTTGGAGGTAGGATGAACAAAGATGTTGTTTTGGACCATACTAGTGAAACGTATTTTCCACATTGGATTTACAAGCATCTCAGCGTCGGTGGAAATTTAGGATTACACAGGGTAATGACAACAAAGGAAGAAAAAGTTGCAAGGAAGATGATTCTAGTTGGTTTGTGGTGCATACAGGCAGATCCATCTAATCGGCCTTCCATACGTAAGGTGATCGAGATGTTGGAAGGAAGCCTTGAATCCTTGCAGCTACCTCCAAAACCTATCATATCTTCTCCACAAAGATCAGCATGTTCTTCTCCAACATCAATATCATAAAATGATGTTCTAAGATGTATCTTGATTCATCTTTCTTACAAGACATTGCAGGATTGATAAATCTATCTATTGAATGGTTAGGATGGATGAAATTCATTATTGTACAAAACTGCAATGCATTTGATTGTATTTTCTCACCCTTGTTCAGGTCAGCTACTATACTTTTAGTGGTCATATCATTACAATTAGAGTGGACATATAATTAACATCTTATATACACACACATTGTTGATTTTACATCATTATCTAGGACTAAACAATAATATTAATCTTTTTATTTATCAGATAAAAAATACACTAAATTGTAGATCATAATGCCTAATCATCACCAATACAATAAAATTTTAATACTACTTTTAATCTATAATATAAAAAACCCATATAAGAAATAATATAATCTCAACTAGGATATTATTTACACGTTAACGTCTTATAATCATGCAAATAAAATAATTAAATCATACCTCATATCTCTAACTTATCATATAAAAGGCATTTATTCAATTAGAATTCAAAATAAAAATTTAAAAATTAAATTTTGAATTTCTAGGTATGTCCAGTCGACCGACGATTTCAGTCCGATCGACCGGGTGGGGGTCCTGTTGGTCCTTCGACCGAACGAACATGACCCGAGAAGGTGGCCTCTCCTCATGGGGCCCCTCAGGCCACCTTACCCTTGGATCGAAAGCCTAGTGAATATGAGCCACCCACTATCTCTAACACAGAGCCCTTGTCATTCTCATATGCAAGCATGGTTCTCTTACTGAACTTCAACTAGGATTCTGAAATGGGGCTCAACGTGGTTGCAAAGACTGTGGAGACCATGATCTTTTCTTCTTTAATGATGGCAATTTCACCCAGAATTTTAACTCTTCATTTGGAACATTACTGACAAAGTATGGTTTTCACGATCGATGTCGAGTTATTCGTGTTCCTGTGCATGATCCACTGCCCCAAATAACTCAGAATTGGCAGGATGAGCACCTCTTCTCTCTACCGGAAACTGGGTTTTCACTTCAATGGAGTCTTCTTTCTGGTATAGATATGAATTTGCATTCTTTCGAATTCATCCCACTTGCAACTCTTACATAAGTTTAAACATGAATGGAGCTGTTCAATATGAGGGATTTAAACAAAAAATGATTTTAGATACTGCAACACTGCAACCGACTTCTCAGGAAAGGAAATGGAAATGAAATGACAAAAGTACAAAAAGAGATCAAATAAGGCCGTTATTTATTCGTCATCATCAAATGTTATTGTTGATGAGGAAGCTGAGTAGGAAATTCCCCTCCTCCCTCGTCAGTCACGAGTCGTGACTAGTGAGGACGTTGCCCTTCTAGTCTTAAAACGTGTCCGACTTTCTCTCACTTTTCTCACGAACCCAACCCGATTAAATAGATTCGGATTGACCCGTTTACCAATTGGGTTGAGTGGGTTTCTGTTTTATCAACCCAGCTGACAATGCGTCAATCCAAACCCAACTTGTCAACCCATTGACTACTCGTTTAAGTGATTTTTTATAAGTTTATAATTATATTTTATTATTTATAGATATTTTAAATCTCATTCACAAGTTACAAATATCAATTTAAAAAAATCATATTTATTACATTTTTATAGTACTTTTTTATATTTTAATGTATTAAGTAAGATTATATTTTATCTTATTTTAAAATTAAAATTAAAAAAAATAATTAATTAAATAATCAACAGCTTAGAATGACGAGGTAAGTTCGGTTATAGCAATCCAAGTCGGCCATTTCATTGAGAAATCTACTAGCCGCCGTTCTTGGTCAAACTACATCTAATTATCCCCTTTTGATTAATGTTTATTAGAAACAATATTACTATAATCATCCATCTTCTTTCTCCTTTGACCAGTCCTAACTAAGAGCATTTCGTCTGGTTAAAAAGGCTGTAATTTTTCCTACACCCTGCGTTGCAATGCTTGTACCTTAGTTGCAACGCAGGGTACAAGCATTGCAACGCAGGGTGTAGGAAAAATTACAGACAAAAATCCAGACGAAAGGTCTCGTCCTAACTATAATCATCTCTTCATCATCCCCAGCTCCCTTACAGTTCCTCCAAATGCATATCCTCCTATCCTCATCTCCTCTCCTCTTCCTCCCAATCCTTGTCTTCTTCGACGAAATCCCGATGACCTACTGCAACGACGAAGAAAGCTTCTCGAATTGCACTCGTAACTATGACCGTGGAACCATCCAAGGCATCGGTTACCCCTTCCACGGAAACGACCGGCCGGAATACTGCGGCCTCCCCGGGTTCAAGCTTGAGTGCCAAGACAATAATTCAACTGTGATAGAGATCAAGTCAGAAAAATACCATGTTGTGGAGATCAATCAAACTCACCATATCCTCACTATGCTAGGATGGATTTTTGGAACAATACATGTCCTCAATACCTTTACAACACCACCTTTGATGATCATCCTCACTTCAACTACACCAGCAACAATGAGAACCTGAACTTGTTCTATGGTTGCACCTATACAATTCAGATCAATTACCTGGGTCAGCTCGCTAATCACTTTACTTGTGAGGCAAATGATACCGCAACTGATTCTTACTTTGTTGTCGGATCCGTCCCGAGGGTTCCCGTTCAAAACACTACAAAATGTAATAGCAGCGTCGTGGTTCCGATCCTTGGAACGGCAGCCGATGACCTCTACAGAAATTTATCAACTCTTGGGGCGGTTTTGATGGAAGGTTTCGAGGTAAATTATGATCTTCCATACAACAGCAAGTGTATAGAATGTCAGAGCTCCGGCGGGCGCTGCGGATACAACTTGACTTCTCATGATCATACGTGTTTTTGCCCAGATAGGGCTTATCCAGGGATGTGTCCTACTACTTTTATCTCTATCCCAGGTACGTAAATCCTACTACTAGTACTACTGTACTACTACTACACACACACACATATATATATATATATAGTAGTTTAGTGCAGTTCGGTTCGGTTTACATATATTTATTTAAGTTTGGTTTGTTTAGGTTTAGTCGAAGCCTTGACCGAAACCAAACAAAATTAATTCAGTTTTTCATCTTCCAAACATAGCCAAACCGAAATGAAAAAAAAAAAAAAAATCAAACCAAACCGACTTCTTTAGTTTGGTTTTCTTATGGTTTTCGGTTTAAACCGAACCAATTGACACCCCTACTTGAAACCATACAACAATTCAAAGTCATTGAAACAAGGCAAGCTTCTCCACCAAAAAAAAATAATCACATTAGGCCTACAAAACAACATCTCCTTTTGCAAACATCTCATCAACCTCTACTTCTCTTGCCACTTATTTGAATCTGCAAGGCTAGTTTTTGAAACTGTAGAGAACCCCATTAGATGTTTCCCTATGGAATGGCCTCATGGAAGCTTACACCAAGAATCGTATGTACAATGAAGTTCTTCAGCTCTTTGAGAAGTTGCATCTCTTTCCTTACCTGAAACCAGATAATTACACCAACCCAGTGTTGAGAATGGGAAAAATGAACCATACCCATTTGATCAAAACTGGTTTTGTACGCGAAGCTATCTATTAGAGTATTTTTGGTACAAAATAAGAGTTACAAGGATGTCTTTGATATAAAATAAGAGGCCACAAGATGTATTCTCACATATTCCTGCACATCCCTGTGTGCTGGTATGAATTTGTGAGCTGTCCTTTTTGGATTTTAGGAATGAGTGGTAATATTTTTTTTATTGTGGGACCCACACTTTCATACAAAATCTTGCTATCCAAATACCATCATTTGTTTACACTACAATTACAAGCATATTTCAAACTGATATAAAATGGATTCTCAAGATAGAAAAACTAATAAGTCAAAACCAACCACATTATAAAATAATTGCCAAATGACTCCAGGCCTCTGTTTCCTTCCTCTGCCCTTCTCTGTCTTCTTCGAAATTCTCCCATCCTCAATGGATCATCACAGCTTGTTCATGTTCAAGTTCTTCAGAAAATTATCTTCTGCATTGATCAGTATCATCTTCCTTTCCCCCTTGGTGGCAAGAACTGTATTGGCAGATCCAAAGTTGGAAACTTGCGTGCCCCGAAACTGCGGTAATGGCCTAAACATAAGCTACCCTTTCTAGATTCCTGAAGAACAACATTATTACTGTGGGCATCCAAACTTTGAGATCACTTGTGAAGACAAGGAGCCTGTTCTTAAGATTTCTGATGATGATTATATCATAAGAGAAATCTTTTACTTAAACCATTCATTTTTGGTGACTAATTCCTTGGCCTTGAACAGCACCCGCCCCACTCCTCAACACAATTTCGCCCGTGATCGCACTCCGTTTAATTATAGCTCTGCCCACGTCGATCTGTTCTTCTTCTACAATTGCTCCTTGGATCCAACTGAGTTTCCATTTTATCAAGTTCCTTGTGCTAGCAATTCTAGTCATTACTCTTTTGCTATGTTTGTTCATGAGGGAGCTTTGAACTTGTTGAATTATTCATCGGAGAAGTGCCGGGAATCAGTTAGCATGCCAATGGATGTGGATGAAGGTGCTACTTATGATAGTATAGTGAACATGAAATACCCAGATATGTTGAATAAGGGATTTGTATTGGAATGGGCTGCAAGTAATTGCAGTGACTGCGAAGAAAGCGGAGCAAGATAATAACCAATTCTCGTGTTTTTGCCGGATCGAATACATAGCAGAAGCTGCAAAGATGGTAAGTCTATTGAATTGTTCATCTTTTTAATCTTCTTACATATTTTCATTCTAATTATTGTGCCCCTAGGACTTGATAAAAAGAACAAACAGAGAGATTCTCTATCCATGATTCATTCTACATCTACAAATTCAGCTTCCACCATTCTTCATTTGTACTTCCTTCACATCTTTTCTTTATCTTGCTCTACTCTGCTATAATCTTTGTTAAGAAAGAAAGATAAGAAGATAAAAGAAGAAATCAATCACACAAAGACACATATTTACGTGCTTTGGCAAATTGTGACTACGTCCAGTTCTACTATTCTCCAAAGCTCAGAATAATGTATTGCGAAGAGCAGCCATGAAAGTATGAATATTTAAATACCCTGAAATTAGGGCTAAATATAATAGAAGTGAACTTACTATCCTAGTCCCCCCAAAAATCCAGGCTTCAGTGCTAGCAGATCATCGGTACTTTCCGGTTGTCCATGTAGCATCAGTCTCCACGTAACGACAATCTTGATTAATGAATAAATAAAATACATGTTCCCATTTTCAAATCATTCCTCCATCTTTAGATAATTGTAAGCATACAAACTCCCTTTCTCTTGGCAGATAATATAAGTGCAGTTACCGACGTTTTGACGATTACAAGAACTATGAATCAGTCCTTATTCTATGGGCAAATTTCTCTCTAGAAAGATAGGAAGGCACAAACCACGTTCTCCTCTGACTCTCTTATGAAGAGATTCTCTTGTAGAAAGAACCCAGAAATGGCCTCCCGTCAATTGGAGTTAAGGAAAATCACTTTCTTTGAGACTTTTTGCAAAGACCCTTAAGAGTAAAGTCTTGTGTTTAGTCAAAAGGATGGGTCATCGTCAATGGGGAAGCTTAGTATGAAACTTCTTCCTCGTAAATCTTTCCACAATCCAACCATCTATCCTGTCCTTTACAAGTCTTCTATGTCCACAGTTTAATTCAATTAACGCGCCAACAGGTAAACATAACCTTTGATTGGAAGCCAAGTATTTGGGAAGAGAAATAATACAGAAGCAGCAAGACAAGAGCCTTTTTAAGTGATCTCTTGTTTTAGAGTTTCCATAGCAAGTTTAGGTGAGATGGGTTCTTCTTCTTATGCATTCCTTGTTATCTGTTTCTTCCTTGTATCCCAATTTGCTCTTCAATCTGCCCAGAAATATCCCTCCTCAAACTGCCATCCATTCAAATGCCAAGTCAGCCAAGACCTCCAAATTGGTTATCCCTTCACCAATGACACCAATCAACAGTGTGGGTTAAGCATCATTAACTGTCTCCCTGACTTGAATCATGGATTAATGCCTGTGCTCCAAATGGGGGAAAATTGGTTTGGTGTCGAATCTATATTCTACCACAATAAGACGCTCGTAGTTCATGATCAAGAACTCACCAAACAGTTGAAAGAAAACAACAATTGTCCTGCACTTCACAATTTCACCATATCCAACACCACTTCTCTTTCCTTTGAAGTTAAGAGCCAGAGCCTTATCATTCTCATATGCAAGCTTGCTTCTCTTACTGACCTTCAACAAATATTCTTAAACGCTACTCAACATGGTTCCAAAGGTTGTGGAGACCAAGATGATCTTTTCTTCTTTTATGACGGCAATTTCACCCAGAATTTTAACTCTCCATTTGCAAAACTACTGACAAAGCATGGTTTTTACGATCCATGTCTAGTTGTTCGTGTTCCTGTGCGTGATCCACTTCCCCAAAAAACTCAGAATTGGCAGGATGAGGACCTCTTCTCTCTACTGGAAACTGGGTTTTCACTTCAATGGAGTCTTCCTCCTTCTGGTATTGATATGAATTTGCTTGCTTTAGAATTCATGCCACTTGCTACTCTTATTATTATGTTAGGCCATCTGTTCAGTTTAAGCATGAATGGAACTATTCAATAGGAGAGGTTTTAATAAATAAATAAAAAATAAGATATTGGATCCAGGAACTTCCCCCTATAAGTACTGAGGAAAAGATATGGAAATCAAAATAAGATTGTTAAATATTCCCTTTATTTTTTCCCAGCTAGTATTTGAAGCTTTTTCTGTAACTGGGTAATCACCAAAAGTACAACAAGAGATTAAATAAAATCCTTGTTAATGAAAATGTACATATAATAGATTTTGACTGTTCTTTGTGTATGAGCATGTTTGGAACTTTCAGACTCACTTTCACATAGATTTTAACCATTAATGATTTAAACTGACAAATATTGTATTTCATGATTACTGGTGCAGGAAAGAAGCCCAATATACCAAAGAAGCTTATAATAGGTAATTCAACTCTCAAATTAAATTGCAGGAAAGAAGATCATAATTCCTTTATTTTTTTTCAACTATTAATGTTTTTTACCAATAAATGCTTTCATGTGAATTAACAACCAGATGAAAGATAGGAAGGCATAAACCACGTTCTCATCTCACTCTCTTATGAAGAGATTTTCGTGTGTCGTTTCGTCTCCCGTCAATTGGAGTAAAGGAAAATCACTTTCTTTGAGACTTTTTGCAAAGACCCTTAAAGAGTAAAGTCTTGTGTTTAGTCAAAAGGATGGGTCATCGTCAATGGGGAAGCGGCTTCGTATGAAACTTCTTCCTCGTGAATCTTTCCACAATCCAACCATCTATCTTGCCCTTTACAAGTCTTCTGTGTCCACAGTTTAATTCAATTAACGCGTCAACAGGTAAACACAACCTTTGATTGGAAACCAAGTATTTGGGAAGAGAAATAATACAGAAGCAGCAAGACAAGAGCCTTCTTAAGTGATCTCTTGTTTTAGAGTTTCCACGGCAAGTTTAGATGAGATGGGTTCTGCTTGTACTACTCCTTTGGCTTCATCTTCTTCTTCTTATGCCTTGTTTTTTATCTGTTTCTTCTTTCACAATTTGCTCTTCAATCTGCCCAGAAATACCCCTCCTCATACTGCCATTCATTCAAATGCCAAAACGACCAAATTGGTTATCCCTTCTTTAATGACACCAATCCACAGTGTGGGTTAAGCATCATTAACTGTCTCCATAACTTGAAGCCTGTGCTCCTAATGCAGGAAACATTGTTTTATGTCGAATATATATAAAGAGGTTGAGAGAAGGGGAAAATTATTGCTTGTGTTTTCCATTGAATGAATCAAGTATATATACAACTTGCAATAGAGACTCAAATCTTTAAATAAGGAAACTAACTAAATAACAATAAGGAAACTTCTAAATATGTACAAGGAATTTGAACTAAGGGGATCCTAAGAATATAACACTATTGATTTTCTCTATCATGCCCCCGCAAGATGGAACTCCGAGAGGAGAGTCCAATCTTGGTCTTCAGGAATAGAAATCGTGTGCGCAGAAGCGGTTTGGTAAGAGCATCAACCAACTGGTCCGCAGAGGAGACATGTGTCACCCGAAGAGCACCACCTTGAACTTGTTCACGAATGAAGTGATAATCTAAAGCAACATGCTTCATGGGGGAATGAAAGACCGGATTTGAGCACAGATTCGTAGCACCAACATTATCACAATAGATCATTGGTTGCTGAGAGAGAGAGAGAAACACCAAGTTCAGTAAGCAGAGCGGATATCCAACGAAGCTCAGCTGCAGTGGTGGTAACTGAGTGATTTTCAGCCTTAGTAGAGGAGCGAGCCATAGTACGTTGCTTCTTGGAACTCCAAGAGATAGGATTGCGACCAAGGTAGACAAGATAGGCACTGGTGGAAGTGAAATCATCGTTGTTACCTGCCCAATCTGCATCCGAGAACGCATGGAGAGCCAAGGAGGAACGCCTGTAGAGGACAACACCATGATCCAAAGTCCCACATAAATAGCGCAGCAAGCGCTTAACAACATTCCGGTGATCACAAGTGGGTCGATGCATAAACTGAGACAGTTTGTTCACCGTATAGGCAATGTCGAGACGCGTAAGTGACAAGTATTGGAGACTGCCAACAACAGTCCGATACTCAGAGGGATCAGATAGCGCTGTGCCAGAGTGAAGTGTAAGTATAGGGGCATTGGCAAGAGGTGTAGCAACAGGCTTTGCATCTGTCATGCGTGTGTGAGCAAGCAAATCCGTTATGTACCGGTGTTGAGATAGAAGCAAGCCTTGAGAGTGGGGAATGACTTCCACACCAAGAAAATAAGTTAATGGTCCAAGATCCTTGAGAGAGAATCGGTGAGCAAGGAGTTGGATGAATTTGTGTACTGCCCCATCATTGTCACCTGTAATAATAATGTCGTCAACATAAACTAGAAGATAGATCATAGTACTACCGTTGTTAGAGACAAAGAGGGAGGTGTCTGCATGAGAGTTGGTGAAGCCAGATGCGACAAGAAACTAGCGCAACTCATGATACCAAGCGCGGGGAGCTTGTTTCAGGCCATAAATAGCCTTGCAAAGTTTGCATACATGATGAGGATGATCATGATCAATGAAGCCCTGTGGTTGCGACATAAATACATCCTCAGAAAGAGTACCCTGGAGAAAGGCGTTATTGACATCAAGTTGCCGAAGAGGCCAACCACGACTGACGGCAATACTGAGAACGAGACGAACTGTGGTAGGCTTGACAACTGGACTGAAGGTGTCATGATAGTCAATTCCAGGGCGTTGATGGAAACCTTTGACAACTAATCGAGCTTTGTACCTGTCAATAGATCCATTGGGTAAATGTTTAAGACGAAAATCCACTTGCAACCAACCAAATTCTGAGTTGGGTCAGAGGGAACAAGTTCCCATGTCCCATTCCGAACAAGAGCGTCAAACTCATCAGACATAGCCTAACGCCACTTAGGATCCTTGATGGCTTGGATCATGGATGTGGGTTCAAGGTCATCAGGGTTATGGAGTTGAGCTGTAAGGTTTAATTTGTTGATGGGTTTATGGATATTGTTCTGGGATCAGGTCACAATAACTTGAGGAGGGGAGGCAGGAGGCGAGGATGAGTTTGGCGAAGGTGGGGTGGATGTGGGTTGGTCGAGCGGTGGTGGGGTGGGCTCAGCAGATTGGGTTTGGGTCGTTGGAGTGGACAGTGGCTCGGTAGTAGGAGAGGGGATAGCCGGAATGGAAATCGTGGGGGGGTGCAGATGTCGAAGCCGTGGATGATGTGCCGGTAACCGGAAGAAACGACACAGTGGGACACCAGTGAGAGAGTGTGTCGAGAGAAAGACGATCGAGGTGAGATTGAAGAGAAGTGAAGGGGAAGATAGACTCTACAAATTTGACACGACGCAACGTGTAGATGCGAGAGGAGGTGCGATCAAGGCATAGGTAAGCACTCTAAGTGGAGAGTAACCAAGAAAGACACAAGGAGAAGAACGAGAGGCAAGTTTGTGAAATGAGTATGGTCGGAGCCACGGATAATAGAGACATCCAAAACTACGGAGCTTGGACTAGTTCGGACGAGCCCCAAAAAGTTTGACATATGGTGAAAGAAGTTGGAGTGTGGGGGTAGGTAGGCAATTGAAGAGATAGACAGCAGTGGAGAATGCATAGGACCAGTATGTTAGAGGCAAGGATGCATGAGAGATAAGAGATAGACCGGTTTCAACAATGTGGCAATGACGACATTCCGAATAGCCATTGTGTTCTGGTGTGTGTGGAGGAGAAGTGAGATGGGAGATGCCGTTTGTGGCTAAAAAGGAGGAAAGTGCTTGATCTCCCCCCCATTAGCTGAATAAAGTGTGATGATTTTCCGATTGAAGAAGTTTTCAACAAGCGACTTAAACCGGAGAAATATATCAAAAACATGTGATTTACGTTTGAGTGGGTATAACCAGATATACTTTGTAAAGTGATCAACGAAAATAACATAGTATTTGAAATCATCAACATAATGAATAGGAGAAGTCCATACATTAGAGAAGATAATTTCCAGAGGAGAAGTAGTGACAAGAGAAGAAATAGAAAACCGTAACTTGTGACTTTTATTGCATTGACAAGAATTGTAACTTAAATTGAAATTTAAAGGACTTGATAATTCTAAGTGAAAATTAGAAACAATGTGCTTAAGAATTGAGGACGATGGATGACCTAATCTATGATGCCACTTGGACGAAGTGGTCTTGACAATAGAGAAAGCAATCAAAGGAGAAGACTTGACGGAGAGAGCTAGCCATTCATACACACCATTCTTAGCTGCAAAAGGGTTGCCCCCGTACGTAGATCCTTCACAAGAAAAGACGTAGGTAAGAATTCGATTGAGGTATTATTGGATTGACAAAATTAACAGATAGAGATGAAATTCTTTTTCATAGTAGGTATACAAAGAACGTTAGTTAAAGAAAAAGTGTGCGAAGGTGTAGAGAGATTTGGAACCAGTATGGGTAATGGGGAGACCCGTTTCATCACCAATCACAATGTCGTCTGAGCCGTCATAAGGAGTGTGAATGGAGAGATTACTCAAGTTGGCGGTAGCATGGTGCGATGCACCACTGTCAAGGAGCCAACTAGAATCAGCAAAAGGGTTGGCGGTTGCAAGATTGGCTCGTGGTTGCCATGGAGTCGGAGGGCACGGTTGCCATTGGGGAGGTTGACGAGAAACCGGAGGTGGTTGTAAGGTCGGTTGCAATTGACAAAACACAGGACACTGTGGAACAGTGTGACCTTGAGCACGGCACCACGGGCAACAACCGAGATAGGGCTTAGTATGGGAACAACCATTCTGGGTTGTGACGTTGGAGAAGCCGGAGATAGGTACACTCATTGGAGGGGGGAAAGAGGGCATCCACGGTGAGCGTTGGGTCCGGTTGCCGAAGCGTCCCGAATTGGGTCGAGAATTAGCCAGATTGGCAGAGGCCGAAAGCGGAGAGGAGTTGGAGTGATGGAGACGCAACGAGAGTTTCTTGTTGATTAGTTTTTTCATGTAGTTCATCAAAGGAAATTAACGCGTCACGGCCATCAAGAATTTTCTCAATGAGATCCTCATTGTCCAAAGGCTTGTCGAGGGCCGCTAGCTCATCAGCAAGAGTTTTAATAAACTGCATATAATCAGAAATCGTCTCGGAGCCCTTGCTGGCTTGCTTGATTTGTTCCTTGATCTGCTTGAGGTGACCACGAGAAGGCCGGGCATAAGTGTTGGCTAGAACGTTCCAAGCTTCATGGGAGGTCTGTGATCGAGTGATGAGAGGGATGAGAGACGGTGTGAGGGTGCCAACAAGGGCACCAAAAATCAGTTTATCTTGGCAAAGCCAAGTTTGGTATTATGGATTGAGAGTAGTGATATGATTTGCAGTGGTTGTGACCGGAGGAGCGGGGTAAGAACCATCAACGAATTTTTGAAGATCATAACCAATGAGAATGGCTTCCATCCGAAGTTTCCAAGAGATAATTGGTGGAGGTGAGTTTGATGGAGTTGTTGATGTTGAGGTTTGGCGGGTTCTGTGTATTAGGAATTGTGACTTGATTATTGTCATGGGGAGAAGAAGCGGTGTTGAGAGTTGGATTTGGGTTCAGGGATTTTTTGGTTATTTTTTAATTTGTCTTGGGGGAAGAAGGGAAGAGAAAGAACAGGGGAAGGAGAAGAAAAGGAAGAAGAAGAGGAAGAAGGAGAGAGAGAGAGAGAGAGAGAGAGAGAGAGAGGGGTTTTGGAAGAGAGAGGGGGCCGAGGGAAGGCGCGGAAGAGAGAGGAGAGCAGGCAGAAGAGAGAGGAAAGGAGGGAGGCGGAGATTCAATGGGATCAGGTGCTGCTACTGTTGCGGCAGCAGAACGAAGGGAGAGAATGGCTATGAGAAAAAAGAGAACAGGGACGGAGTGGTGTGAGAGGTGCGGGAACAAGGGAAGTTACAGGCGCGTCTGATGAGTTAGGAGCAGTGGCCGGAAAAGGAGAAGGCAGCGGATTTGAAATGGGCGGTTGGTGCGTGCACGAGAGCAGCAAAGGGGGAGCGCCGGAATGTACGGATGCAGCAGGGGTCGCCGGAATGCACGGGTGCAACAGGGGTTGCCGGAAATTCGGGAGAGGGAGGAGAGCTGTGAGAGGATCTTCTCGGGGAAGAAGAAGTGTCTGGGTCTGAGATGCCGCCGGAGATGAGTGCTGCGTCGGGTTGCTATGTCCGGAGAAAGGTGGAGGAAGGGGAAGAGGAAGAAGAGGGCGGCACAAAAAATTTTAGGTCGGAGGAGCTTAATGCTCTGATACCATAGCGAGAAGGGGAAAATTATTGCTTGTGTTTTCCATTGCATGAATCAAGTATATATACAACTTACAATAGAGATTCAAATCTTTAAATAAGGAAACTAACTAAATAACAATAAGGAAACTTCTAAATATGTATAAAGAATTTGAACTAAGGAGATCTTAAGAATATATTGATTTTCTCCATCAATATATTCCACCACAATAAGACACTCATAGTTCATGATGAAAGAAAACAACTGTTTTCTGCACTTCACAATTTCACCATACCCAACACCTCGTCTCTTTCCTTTAAAGTTAAGAGCCAGAGCCTTATCATTCTCATATGTAAGCCTGGTTCTCTTACTTACCTTCAACTAGGATTCTTAAAAGGTGCTCAACATGGTTACAAACTCTGTGGAGCCCAAGATCTTTTCTTCTTTAATGATGGCAATGTCACCCAGAATTTTCAATCTTACGATTGATGTCGAGTTGTTCATGTTCCTCTACGCGATCGACTGCCCCAATTAACTCAGAATTGGGAGGATAAGCACCTCCTCTCTACTGGAAACTGGGTTTTCACTTCAATGGAGTCTTCCTCCCGGTATAGATATAAATTTGCTTTCTTTCCAATTCATCCCACTTGCTACTCCTACTGTTGTTATAAGCGATGTGTTCGGTTTAAATATGAATGGAGCTGTTCATTATGAGGGATTTAAACAAAATTTGATTTTAGATACTGTAACTACTTCTCGGGAAAGGGAATGGAAATGAAAACAAAGTTTGTTAAAAATTTCCTTTCTTTTCTCCCCAGCTTCTTGTGAATTTAAGCTTTCTTGTGTAAATGCTGCTGACTTGCTGTTGCCTCTGTACCATGTCTCAACTAGATAGCTCTGTTTTGCATTTAGAAAGCAAATATTTTCTTAGACTTCAGAGCAGATTTTTAAATGGATATTGACAGAAGTACAGAAGGAGATCAAATAGAATCCTTATTAATTCATCATCATCAAATGCCTTATCTCAATTAGTTGGGGTCGGCAACAAGTATATAAAATAAATTTTAATTGTCAGATTTTGTGTATGAAATGTATAGAACTTTCAGATTGTGTTTTCACTTCAGATAGATTTTTAACGATTAGTATTTCAAACTAACGCATGTTGTATTTCATGATTATTGTAGCAGAAGAGAATATCAATAAGAGAAGGAAGCTTATAATAAGTAACAAACCTCTCAAATTAAATTGCCTCTGTTCCATGTATCAACTAGATAGCTCTGTTTTTCATTTGAGAATGAATATGTTTGTTCAGACTTCACAGAGTAGATCATTAAATGGGTAATAGAAAAAATACCAAAAGAGAATAAATGTTCTGCTCCAATACAACATAACAGGATTAGTAGTCATCTTACACATTTTTTGTTTAACTTTTGAGTAGATCACTTCTGAAAATTGTTGTAGCAAAGGTGCAACTACTCAAGTTTTCTGTTTTCTTCACTTTGTTAAAAAATCAAAGTTTTATTTTCGGGTTCATGAAAGAACAAAGAGCAAAATTATCGTCTCCCTAGCTTTCCTCATGCTTTTATGTCAAAATCCTCAATGTGCCATTAAGACCTCTGGTTGCAGCGGTGCTCTCACATGTCTTGGTGATTTGGAACATCAGAATTCAGAGCATATGAAAGGAGCACAGAGGATTTCATCCCAAAGGAACAGATGTGCTGACATTTTCGGCAAAGAGAAGAGGATTATTGATGGAATTCTAAAAATCTCTTCTTTGATTACAGAATCTTTGGACAATAAATCTGTTTCCCCCTCATTTTTGTTAATAACTTGGTCGTTTTCTTTTGACTTTGAACTCTTAGCATCTATCTCTTCTTTGATTGCAGCTGCATCTGTTGGTTGTGGTATGATTGCAATAGTTCTAGTTGGTTACACCATATGGAAATCTCCATCAATTTATCCATTCTTAATTTGGAAGAAGAGAACAAAGATTGCTCAAAATGTGGAAACTTTTCTAAAGAAGTTTGGGACCCTGGCTCCAAAAAGATACAGCTACTCCGAGATCAAGAAAATGACCAACTCCTTCAAAACTAAATTAGGCCAAGGTGGATTTGGCAGCGTGTTCAAAGGAAAGCTACTTGATGGCCGTTTGGTTGCTGTGAAGGTCTTAAGCGAGTCTAAAGGCGATGGTGATGAATTCATTAATGAGGTTGCGAGCATTAGTAGGACTTCCCACGTCAATGTGGTGAACCTTATTGGTTTTTGTTTTGATGGGTTCAGAAGAGCTCTTGTTTATGAGTTCATGCCTAATGGATCTCTTGACAAGTTCATCTATGATGATGGGAAAAGATACAATTCAGATCTTTGCCTAGGATGGGAAAGAATATACCAAATCGCAACCGGCATTGCTCGAGGGCTGGAATACTTACACCGCGGTTGTAGTACACGCATTTTGCATTTTGACATCAAGCCTCATAACATTCTCTTAGACCAAGACTTTTGTCCGAAGATTTCTGATTTTGGGCTCGCAAAATTGTGCCTAGAGAAAGAGAGTGTTGTATCAATGGCCGTTGCGAGAGGGACCATAGGATACATTGCCCCTGAAGTATTCTCTAAAAATTTTGGAGTCGTCTCTCACAAGTCGGATGTCTATAGTTATGGAATGATGATTTTAGAAATGGTTGGAGGAAAGAAAAGAATCGATGTCGCAGTAGACCATACTAGCGAAATATATTTTCCACATTGGATTTACAAGCGTCTCAGTGTAGGTGAAAATTTAGGATTACACAGGGTAATTACAACAGAGGAGGAAGAAGTTGCAAGGAAGTTGATTCTAGTGGGTCTGTGGTGCATACAGTCAGATCCATCTAATCGGCCTTCCATGCATAAGGTGATCGAGATGTTGGAAGGAATCCTTGAATCCCTGCAGCTACCTCCAGAACCTTTCATATCTTCTCCACAAAGATCAAGAACAGGTTCTTCCACTACATCAATACCATAAAAATATTGTTCGAAAATGTATCTTGATTCATCTTTCTTATGAGTTACTGAAAGACTGTAAATCTATCTATGGAATAGTTAGGATTGATGAAATTCATAATTATAAAAACCAGAATGCAATTCATTGTACATTCTATGGTATTCATGAACTTGCATTTAACATCTACAATCTGAAATAATTCAAAACTGCATTACTAATTCATTTCAAGAAGTGTTGAATCCATGTCCTTATAATAGCCGTTATAACGGCTAGGTCCTAAGTCTCAGGCTACGATTCTTTATAAGCAGTTCAACAGTACAATTGTAGTTGTTTAGACTTGATATTTTCTGTTGTTGATCAAATGCAAAGATTACATATATATATATATGCAAGGGAAACCAGATATGACTGAAGATCATCTGCATTCTATATGTGTTATATGCAGTCTAACAAAATTCAGAACTAGTAATCATGAGGTAAACATGAAACTTCCACTCATCCTATTTTGGTTGACCTTCTGTATACGTGTTTTATCGCATTAGAATTCCATGATCTTCAAATCAAAAAGACAAGAGCAGGAACTTTTAACCACTACATTTGTACCAAGAAGTTTGTGATTGTCAAACAGATTGCAGACCGCTAAATAACATTATCAAAATTGGTATTTAACTATATTTATCTTCTTGCAATTATAACAGTGGAACAGAAAATTTACCTTCAAACATGACAAATAGAAGGAAGGAACTACACTCAAATCAACAAAGATGAGTTGTATCATCCCTATAACCTGGACCCAACTTATCTTTTTAGTATTTAAGGACTTCCTTACACGTTTTACACTTGGGTACTGCTTCTCCTAACCTTCAAGCTCTTCCTTCCTTTTCTGATCCCTTCATCACAAACTGTAATCCTACATGAACTACTTCTATTACTGAAGATCCCCGCTCCTTTCAAATGCTCGAAAGAATCACACTCATGTTCTAAGAAATCACTCAATTTCAGCTGGCTTCTAAAACATTCCTGAAAAATCAACCACCTCATTAGAGATTAGCATCCTATAGTTTCATTGATCTTGATTTTGTCCAATTTGTGTAGTTTTCATCATTTGCTAATTTTGATTCAGCTGGTTGGATAATGCACAAATTTTAACTTAGTCTTTTTCATTCTATCAGAGGATTCAATGAAAGGTGCATTTTCTGTTGTTTGAGAGAGTCTAGTGAAACTTTGAGAGATCAGTATCAATTAGTTATTTTCCAATCACAAATCCTCCCTCTGGTTTAGCAATGCTGTATCAGCAGCAGATCCAAGGAGGGTACTGCAAACAGCTATTTGTTTCAGACAACATTGTATGAGAGACTAGAAAGATGTTAATGTGCTTTCAAGTAAATTTGATTGCAGTTGTGTAATGTATGACTTTGGAAGATAGAATAGAAAGCTTCTTCTTCTACATATCTGTGGAACATCTAAGTTAATTCAAGTGTTCAATTTTTTTTTGTTCCACCAATTCCATGAAATAATCTGCCAGATTCATTGCAAAACCAAAATCAAAGCAAAATGAGGTGGAAAGCTAGTAATTGATTTTGAAAAAACAATTTTCACTAAAAATGATGTTTGATTATCCAAGCTGTATCCACTTTTAGGAGGGAAAAATATCATCAAAATCAGAAATGCTTAGAAGCTGTTTTTGTTTCTATCAGAACTGTGTCCCAAAGTACAGTGAGGTACTTTAGGACTCAGCTCACATGAACTAAGCTTGAGCTCAATAATTAATCACCTGCATCAAACTTCTCCAAAAAAAAAAAGGATCATTTTTTCAAGAAGCTTGAATTAAACTTGAGTGCACTAGACTCCCTTAATAACAAAATGCCTTAACCCAATTTGTTGAAAGCCATATCTTCGATCAAATTGTTTCTATTCAAATTCTTTATTATTGACTTCACCCAAGTCCTTTATGGTCTGATTCATAGTGGGCACTTCAAGTGTGCATCTCTCTCATATACATCAAAGCTTTCTATCATGGATGTTAATTATACAGGTCATTGAGTGTGCAATCGACGAGCACATAGTAACGGGCGAGCAGCACCATATCAAGTTCCATAACACTGACATGGAAACACTCTCAAGAAGTCTTGCCTATGTCCTAGACCCATTTGGCCACATCGGATTGAGCATTTCTAATCCCTCATGAGCTTAAGCTCAAATCTCTATACTCAAACCACTAGATTCATAATAATGTGCTTATTTAAAATAATTCATATAGTTTACAAATATATCAGGTACATATAAGTGAAAATGTGAAACATCAAAGATGATAATTTTAAACCATGAGCACATCTATCTATGAATCGTATCTCTTTAAATATGATGCCAAATAGTCTTCCCTAAGCCTCATGTCATTTAGCTTCAAACTAACTGCTTTCCCAATCAAATCCTCTTTAGATAGTATAATGCACGATCATAGAAAAGAATGCTAGAATAGCAATCATCAAGTCTAACTTCACGACATGATCAAAGATAAATAAGGGTATAAAGTGTACCTCACAAGGATCATTCTGAGCTCACATAATAAGAAAATAGGAAATTCACTTGCTCTCAAAGATAACGTCGCTACTAGCACATATGATATGCAACACATACTACGGTAGAGCTCTGGGCCAAACCAAGAGTATGCCAACCTCTAACACCATACGGATCTGAGTCTAGTCGCAATCCATGCACCTAACCTGAGCTCCTTAATCTAAGTTACAACTCTTAAGCGCCTTGATTAAGTTTTCACATGCGGCTTTATCAAGTATAATTTGATTCCCTAAGGAATTCATCCTGGCTCTCCCAGAGTGATATATAACTCATAGAGTCCTCTAAATGCCCCTGATGACACAAGTCTTCTTAATGTCTCATCCTGCTCGCAATGCATGCGACAGGGCTGGTCATTGTGTCAGAAGCTGACTACTAGCTTAGTGACATATCGTATCCATATATCCATAATATGATGATAATGTGTGTAAAGTATGCATGTAATACACAATCTCATGCCTCATGAAAAATAAACTCTATTAATTTTTTACGCATGAAGTATAATGTAATATGAGATATCGACATATCAAATGTAAATAAAAACTATACCACCTAACACAAATCACAATGTACATAATCCCATCTCTCTAACACGAACCTTGAAGCTTGTCTAGTTATGGGTTTAGTCATGGGATCAGCAGTCATTTATTGAATATGGACATGTGTAAGAGACAAGTTTCCATGTGCGACTCTGTCTTTGATGTAATGATAGCGAATGTCGATATGCTTTGTCATGCCATGGTATTTAGGGTCTTTAGCATAGGTCAATGATGTCATACTATCACAATAGATGGTGACAGGCCCTACGCTTACTCGAAAGACTCCAAGATCCTGTAAGAATCACCTCAACCATACAACCTCCTGAACGATTGCACAACAAGCTATGTACTCTGACTCCATAGTGGACAATACGATGCAGACTTGCTTCTTGCTACTCTCAAAGATGACTCCACTACCTAGCAAGAATGTGTATCCCAACGTAGTCTCTCGCTCGTGATGGCAACCCAACCTATGTGAATGGAGATCCCAAGAATTAAGTTCAATGGGTAAAAACAAGTCACAGAGCGACTCAGAGTAAGCACTATCATCAGGAGTTTTAACTCTTTGTTCATCCATATGATGTTGATAGTGCTAATTGCGACATGTGTGAGGATGAGTCACTGACTTTAATGGACTCATGGCCTCTTTTGGGTAGCGTGCTTTGTTACAATGCACACTTGATGGGTTCACATATGTGAGTATGGACGTGGGATTGCTTCCTATAAGAATTAGGCTCATTCTCTAAAGCACTCATGATAATCTAGGTAGGGTGGATGGTCGAAACGTGCCAAATCGAGAACTTGTCAGAATTTTGAATGAGATGTGTGTGATAAATATGCTCAATTCACAATTGGATGTTAGGTTCAAGAATTTATTCACCGAATATCTATGGATCATGACTTGTCAACACCAAATATCGATTCAAGTCCACAAGACATTGGCATCATTGCATCTCGTTTTTGCCCAATTTTTATAATATTATTATTTGACTATTTTATTCTACAATTTGATCCATGTGGGGGATTGTTGGATTATGTCTCAAATTGTGATCCACATTGTCCTAATGGGCCTCTTACATTTGGGCTTATCTTATAAGATTTTTTCATATTCTTTAGTTGCATTTAATGATTTGAAAGTTTCAGATCTTGTCATTTGCTTTTTCATGAAATTTCAAATCTTCTCTCCATTATTTCAATTTGTGTTTGTAGGAAGGTTAATCCCACATTGGAAAACTATCTATTCTTCCGTGTGTATATATATAAGGATTTAAACGTGTTGGGTTAGAGACCCAACAAAGGAGAGTGTGACAGTGTGACATTGCTAGGGTTGTCCAGGGTCACCTTTCACACGCACGCGCGTCGTCACCATCCATCCGTTTGATCTGTCATGGCATGGCGTGGTGTTGTGTTCCATTAGACATGTGGTTAACCCGCCCCTACCTACATTTATTTTTCCGTTTTAGGCCGTTTTAATAACATTATAATTAAGTATTTATTAATTATATTATAGTTGTTTTAAGTTCGTTTATAGCCGTTTTAAAATGGTAACTTTACTTGGTCAACGAGAGGTATTTTAGGCCCACTAAGGGACACGCCTCTTAGTGGAGTGTTGCATGATATCCATAAATTGAGACCTGTGAAGAATCTTCTGATATACGAAAAAACTCTTCTTCTTCTCTCTCGTTATGATTTTGAACTCTCTGTTTCTAAGAATTACTGCTGGGCATTTTGACAAGTTCGAGATCGCAGTACTGTGTGTGCACGCATATTGAGTCTAGATCGTTGTATTCTAAAGATCGATCGCCAGTAGCCATCTGCACTAAAGAATATCCGAGTGGGGTGAAATCTATTCTGAAGGACAGCAGATTCTTCCTTGCCTAGATCATCACTAACCAGATAAGTTTTATGTTTTAAGGTTATTACAGATCTGATCACTGTTGTTGCTACTCAGAATATCTTCACACATTTAATCCTGTTAGTATTAGTTTGGATTTATATATTCGATCTATTTACTAGTTTTGTTAATTAATCAATGCATTGCTATCAATATTTTTTCAACATAAACATGAATCCTGTTTATTACTAGGCATTCTAAGCTCACGCAACTTTTAATGTTGCAGGTTAAAGGGATTGGATGATTTGGCTTGGACGTAATCTGTATTACTTTATATTATTTTCTGTCTTTGATCAATAGTTCAGATCTAATGTAATAGGCTGGTTGAGTAGTTGTCGTTGGTTTGTAAGCTCTTATGAGTCCGTTAACATAGTTTTGATATTTTGGATTTTAATAGTTACTTCCGTACTCTGATTGGTTTAATAAAAGCTTTTATATACTTTTATTATTTATGTTTTGATTATTGAGCCGCGGTCCAGAAATGGATCCCGATGTCTCACCTCGTGATCCGTGTCATCCTTAAAGGGATTCGTGCTACGAGATCCGAATGGTACTTGCCACCTTCATATCCATATCGTCCCAATCTTCGTTGCTCTTTTCAGATTCCTTGCCGGCTTTAGAGGTAGGCTTACCTCTCAATGCTTTGTGTAGCCCAGATTGAATCAAGATGCCTTTGACTTGAATCTGCCACAAGCCAAAGTTCATCCTCCCGTCGAACTTCTCGATCTCAAACTTCAAGGATTGCATCCTGCTTTGATCTCCAACTGTGAAGCTCTGATTCTAGTTGTTAGGAAATCAACACCCGATTTCCCTTTTGCAGATCCTTAATGCGGAAACCGAGTTTGGATCAAAGAAAATAGACAAGAGAGAAAACACACCAAACAGCAATCACGATGCACAAAGAGTTAACGTCATTCGGTCCAAACTGACCTATGTCCATGGCCGTTGTCAATCGACAACCAAATATTCCACTATGAGCAAATTCTTACAACTAACACAGAGATCTTTGCCTCACTTTTTCTCCCTCGAACCAAACACCCGAATACAGCCCTTTACAAGAAGAAGAGTCTCACACACTCTCACCTCTACAAGAGATTTCAGATCCCTACTCTAGGGTGAGGGTTTCTCAGAAGGTTACAAAGAGATACAAAACAAAGAAAGACTAACTTCCTGTAAATAGAGAAGAGACAGCGGTTTCACATAACCCACGGCAGCCGGTCGACCGGCCCGTCTCCACGAACCATTCTTTTCTTTCTTTGCATTACACAAAGCACATCTCACCATCACATGATTCTTACAACACGGTGGACCTCAACAGGTTTCACTCAAGCCAGCATGCCTTTCACACCAGCTCAATGCCGTCAGCTTTTAGCACTACTTAATACAAGTAATTCCCAGCCAATGGCACACCAAGTAGGTACTTCACAATTAGCCACAAACCTTGCAGGTACTTCCCTTTGTCTCTCTGCCTCTAACCAACCATTTCCTTGGATCATTGATACGGATGCTACTGACCATATAATCAATTCCAATACACCCCTTTTTTTTACTACTTCACACCTCTCTATGGAGCCTGTTAAATTACCCAATGGTAATCTTGCACCTGTTTCTCATATGGGATCAGTTTCACTTTCATCTTCTCTAACATTACATGATGTCCTGTGTTCCCACTTTTAATTTTAATCTTATCTCTATTGGCATGCTTACTCATTCCTTGAATTGTTCAGTGACCTTGTATCATGAATCTTTCAGGACCTTGCATCGAAGAAGATGATTGGAGCGGGTCAGGAACGCAGTAGCCTTTATTATTTTTCTACCTCCTCCACCAGTCCGTGTTATCAACTCAGCAGCTACCAAGCATTCCTTAGAACTCTGGCATAGGCGTCATAGACATCCTTCTGATACTCCATTAAAACTTTTAGCTAAATCTATCTCGGGTATTTTTATTTCTGATAATAATCATTGTGATGTTTGCCCAAAGGCTAAGCAAACTCGCCTTCCTTTTCCTTCAAGTTCTATATCCTCTACGAAACCATTTCAATTAATACATTGTGATAGATGGGGCGGGTACTCTACACCCTATACTTCAGGAACACATTATTTATTAACCATTGTTGATGATTTTACAAATTGTACTTGGGTTTATCTAATACGCCATAAATCTGAGACTAGGCACCTTTTACGGTCATTTTTTTCTTTAGTTCAGACCCAATACAACTGTTAAATCAAACAAATCCGAATTGACAATGGCATTGAGTTTGATATGTGGTCATTCTTTCAAGACTTGGGTGTTGTTCGTCAACACAATTGTGTTTCCACACCACAACAAAACGGTGATGCTGAACGGAAACACCGTCACCTACTCAATGTTAGTCGTGCTCTCCGCTTTTAAGCTAATATATTTATCACATTTTGGGGAGAATGTATTCTGACTGCTGCATATCTTATTAACCGCACTCCTACACCACTTCTCTCAGATCGGAGCCCATATGAAGTGCTTTTCCATGCTAAACCTGCCTAACCACTTCCAGGTGTTTGGGTGTCTTTGCTATTCCACAGTTACCAGTGGTAATTGCACAAAATTTGACCCTCGGGCTATACCTTGTATCTTTGTGGGCTATCCATTTAGTCAAAAAGGGTTTAAAGTGTTTGATTTAGATTCACGAAAAATCTCAGTTCTCGGGTTGTCATCTTTCATGAGGATATTTTTCCTTTGAATACCACTTCAAATCAAAATTATTCATCTGCAATACCCGTGGCACTACTAGATCTCTTTACTTCACCACCCATTAACACCTTGAATTCTGAACCACGTGAATCTAGTTCATCTGATCCTACCTTCAACCAACCAAACACAGATGTTCCTACCTAAGCTAAATCACTGCCTGTAGACAATCCTCTACCCATCCCTTATACCCTTCCCCGTTCATCTCGTGTCCCACAACCCTCCACTCGTCTTCACGACTTTCATTGTTACTCAATTGCTCCACCTTGCTCTGCTCCATCTTTGGATTTGGTGACAACGTTTAAGAAAGGTACATTTCCCATTTCTGATTTTCTTTCTTACTCCAAGTTATCTCTATCCCACCGTGCATTTGCTGTAGCAATCTCCTCTCTTTCAGAACCCACTTCCTTTAATCAAGCAAGGACCCGAAATGGCGCGATGCCTTGGCTGCGGAAATTCGTGCATTAGAGCAAAATAACACTCGGAGTCTAACTCCATTACCACAAGACAAGAAACCCATAAGTTGTAAATGGGTCAACAAAATAAAGTACAAGTCTGATGGGTCTATTGACCGTTATAAAGCTCAGTTTGTGGCCAAAGGCTATAATCAACAAGAAGGCATTGATTTTCACGAGACTTTTACACCTGTGGCAAAATTAGTTACTGTTTGTTTGTTAGTTGATGTTGCCGTCACTCTTAATCGGGAACTTCATCAACTCGTCGTTCATAATGCCTTCCTCGATTGTGATCTTGCCGAGGAAGTATATATGACCATTCCACAAGGATTTGCAAGAAAGGAGGAGGATTGAGTCTGTCACTCCACAAGGATTTGCTAGAAAGGGGGAGGATTGAGTCTGTCATCTTAATGAATCTCTTCATGGACTCAAACAGACACCTCGAAACTGGTTTTCAAAGTTTTCAAGTGCTCTTCTCGATGGTGGATTTAAACAATCTAGAACTGATTATTCTATGTTCACAAGTGGTAGGGGTAACTCCTTTACAGTGGTCCTTGTTTATGTTGATGATATCATAGTTGCCGGTAATGGTCCTACTTCCATAGCCGATCTAAAGTCATTTCTTCACAGCCAGTTCCATTTGAAAGATCTTGATCCCCCAAGTATTCTCTCGGTATTGAAGTTGCCTGCGCTCGTGATGGCATATATCTGTCCCAACGAAAGTACACTAAAGATTCTTGATGATATGGGCCTTCTTCGGACACGGACAGCTGATTTTCCAATGGAACAGAACTTGAACCTTACATCTACAGATGATCCTCCTTTAGATGATCTGGCTCGTACCATCGTTTTATGGAGACAACACACTAAATTGAGAAGATGCTTGAACAACAGCCATCAAAGAAATTAAAATATTTATGAAAATCTGTGAAGTAAGGAATTGTTTTCTTCATGTGTCCCATTAACAACCATACGGCTAAAATATTCCCATCATACAATTGAAGCGATACTAATGCATATTTCTCCTGCTTTCCTTCTTTCCCTTCTTTTTATCTCTTTTCTTCTGCTGCTTGCGTACTGATTTGTGTTTACCAGCTTTCTTGAACATTTTCTTCTTCGTCACAACAGGTACATTGTGCTTCTTGTCAGTTGATTTCGACAGTAGTACTTGTGTTGTTTCGCTGGAGCTCTTATCTTCGTGAGAGATCTCAGTTGTTTTCACCATGATTGTCAAGTCACCATTGTCATACATCTTTGTCCCTTCCACCATTAAATATCACCCCAACACATTAAATGTTAAATAACAGAGGAAATCATTGTTCCAAAAAATGTAAGCCCTTGGAGAGATTCTACAGGACATATAACTATTCAATCTTTACCCTCACAAAAAAAAAAAAAAAAACAAAACAAAACAAAAAAAAAAAACAAACAAACAAATTGCATTTTTAGGGTTGTGAAAATACCAGAAACTGATGCAGTTGTTGACTCGCTTCTTTCTTGTTCTATGTCATGATCACTTTCAGCAGGTTCTGAACCAGCTGCTGCTGGTGGCGCTCCACCAAATAGAGCAAATTCTCTTTCCAATTTCCTCTGCAGTACATATCCACAAAGCAAAGTTAAGAGACATCACAAAAGAGGGTGATAACTATAAATACAATGACTGACAATGCAACAAAAATCCAGGCCAACCCTCAAATCATTTTTTTTTTTCACTAGTTTCATGTTACAATTTCACTGACTTAAGTGAGGTCTAAATTAAACCATAACAACATGAGTTGATTCTGGATGGTGTTTAGTTAGTGAAACATACACACACAACTACTTCTACTGGTTCATGGTTCAGATTAAACTACTTTCCAGCTAACCCAAATCATTGTTATCTATGGTGAAGGAGGCTTATTACAAGATCATTCATGATGCTAATAGTCTGAGAGAAAACATTTTAAGAGAATGTCATTCTACATGAGAGACTCCATTATTTATTATCTCCTTTTCATTATAAAGGTCACCTTAAGGCTGTGTTTGGAACCCTGGATTTCAGAAGAAAAGAAAAGAAAGTGCTAAAGAAAGCACTTTCTTTTGTTTGGTTG
>JAUPMG010000017.1:5576472-5586987 GCA_031762675.1 Pachysandra terminalis
TCTATGTTGGATGTGTGCTTGTAGTGCCAATGTACAGACAAAATTACAGTTAACACATGCATATGTTTGTCATAGAAAGTACATAAATAGCAAAGAGAAGAATAGTCATAAAGCTCTTATGTATATAGAACGTAAGATGAATGTAATGTAGCATCTTAGTTCACCATGAAAAAGCATAAAAAAGTACTCATAGTTTAAAAATATAAGAAAAATGCAACTCAGCACTACCCTTAAAAGAAATGAGTTTTAGTATGCCTATTGTTTCGCAGAAAGAAATGTTTTTTTCTTTAATATTATATTATATTTTATTTATTTATTTATTTTATGAGAAAAAATCTTCCCAACAGGGCCAAAGGTGGTCGAGGGCAAAGGCCGAGTGCAAGGTTCGAGTGCATGGCTCGAGTACATGGCTCGCGTGAAGTGAGCCAGGTGCATGGCTCAGGTCAAAGGGGTCGAGTGCAAGACTCGGGTGCAAGGATCAAGTGCAAGGCTCGAGTGCAATGATCACAGTGACTTGTATACACAATTTACTTAAGCAAATCACAACAGCAGCTGTGGTTCAGTGGTGTGAGCTCCACTTACTCCTCTGTGAAGACTAGGTTTCAACTCTTGTTACCAACAAAACAGTTGTATTTTTGGTCTATATAGGAAAACATGGGCGGGCTTGGGCCACGCAAGTCCAAAGACTAGCCCACATTGGGCTGAAGGCCAATCGAGTGTCGGGGGCCAAAGGCGAGGCCCAAAGGCAAGGGACCCGCATTCAGAAGGCCCTAATTTGAAGGCTCGAAAGGATCTTGAAGGAAGGTCCGGAGGAAGGCCTCGAAGGACAATTCCGGAGGAAGGCCTTGAAGGACAAGTCCGGAGGAAGGCCTCGAAGAAAGGTTCGGAGGAAGGTCTGGAGGAAGGGCCGGAGGAAGGCCTCGAAGGACAAGTTCGGAGGAAGGCCTCGAAGGACAGGCCTGGAAGAAGGCCGTAGAGGAAGGCCTCGAAGGACAAGTCCGGAGGAAGGCCTCGAAAGTCAAGTCCGGAGGAAGGTCTGGAGGAAGGCCTCGAAAGAAGGTTCGGAGGAAGGTCCGAAGGAAGGCCTCGAAGGATAAGTCCGAAGGAAGGCCTGCGTGCGAAGGAAAGGAGCCTCGCAGGAAGGCCCGCGCTCGCGAAGGAGAAAGGGGCCTCGGAGGAAGGTCCGCACGAATTTAGAAATATGAGAGGTTTCAAAACTTATAGAAATTACTCCGTGTACTACATAAATTTCAAGAAAAAAAAACCCGAATGCCATATAAGTTTTAGAAAAGTCCCGAATGTAAAAAATATTTTATTACAGAATGAGCCCCGTATGGCATTTCCTTCGCAGTAAAGGCCCGAAATGCAACTTTCTTCATAAAACAAGTCCGAAATCCTAATTTTTCCATAGAAATAAGGCTTCCGATGGTCAAAATGCGTAGGAACAAGGTCCGGAAAGACCATACACATAAAATGGGACTTTATGCATAAAAAGCTCATCAAAGCCAATTAGGAAAGAACCATAAAGCTGGTCATACCTCTTAAACGGCTTGTAATATGAGCCGCGTTTGCCGAAAGACGTAGAAAAGACGTTCCCCAGTGGAGTCGCCAAAATGTTGATGCGGAATTTGTGCTGCTTGACCCGCTTTAAGTCATCGATCGGGATCGAGCCGCTTAAAGGGGCGTAAACCGTGCAAGCACATGACAACGTCGCGTGTCGGTCACTTCCGCACTGCCCGGGGTTGGATAAGGTCTTGTCTGGGCACTCGGGACGTCCAAACCGTCTGCCTAAACCGTCGCGCATCTGTTCGGACAGCGCTACGCCTGTGCTCGACAAACATGAAGAAAGAGGAAGGAGAAGGGGGAGAGCCAATGTATAGAGATACACAGAATTTTGCGTGGTTCGGCAATATGCCTAGTCCTCAGGGGTTGCCTCGTAGGAGGTCTTTCTCTACTATTTAAAAATACCTGGAATATAATGAACATCCCATTCATAAGGGGATGAAGGAAGTAAGAAAGAAATGAGGGAGAGGAAGAGAGATGGGAGGAGAGATGCCTCCTTCTCCAGTGTGCTTCTTCAATTTTTTTTTCTGATGTACAGAGCCTTCTCCTCCTCCAGATTTTCCCCCTCTTTTTCCATCATTTTTCATCATCCTTTCTTCTGTGCTGAAGTGGTCATCATATAGCCTTGTCTTTACTTGGTCTTTAAGTAAACTTGGCTTGCAAGTCTTGAGTGAGAGCGTGACATGTGGATGGTGAATCACCATGTAGATAGCTCTTGTAAATATCTGCTAGAAGGTGAGTCATATGTAGATATTTTATGACAAATATTTGAAAAATATCTAATCGAAGGTGAGTCACATGTAGATAGAATATAACAGTTGGGTCGGACCGGGTAAGACCAGGTCGGACCAGTTATACTGGTTGGACCGAGTCAAACCAAATTAGACTGGGTTGGACCGGTTGGGGTCGGGTCGAACCGAATTAAACCAAGTTGGGCCATGTTTGGACTGGTTTGGTCGGGTTAGACCGGGTCGAGTAACCCATTAGACCCATGGTTCATAGGTCAAGCAGGTTAAGCAGGTGACACGTGGTCAAGCAGGTGAAACGTGACTGCTTAATTAGGTCACTGGATCAACAATATCACAAAATGTTTATAGGTTGAAGAGGGAAGGAATGTACATAGTAAAAGGAGCAGTTGATATACCAATAATGTTTATATCTTAGGTAATTCTGTTTATGGTTTTGTTGTTCAAGTATTCCTTCATTCTGTCATGTTATTTGGGAAAATTACACTTTGATCCTTTGAAATTTCTGACAATTGCAATTATATCTTTTGAGGTTTTTGAAATTACAATGATATCTTTTATCGAAAACCTCAAGAGGGACCCGTCAACTAACGATTCTGAGTCATTAACTAATATATCCCTTATAAACAGTTCTTCATTAATCGTTTGATGTGTTTTTCTTTATTTTCTCTTTGATGAATGATTCAAGTGTGACTATGATGGCTCTTTAGTCGAGAGACTAAGAGGAATATTTTAGATCTAAGGTTTGTCCATTTGATCTAAAATCATTTAATTCTTTATAAGGGATATATCAGTCAATGACTTAGTGAATCTCCTTGAGGTTTTTGATGAAGGGTGTTATTATAATTTCAAAAACCTCAAGGGGTTTAATTCAAATTGTTCAAAATCTTAGGGGTCAAAGTGCAATTTTCCCTTTATTTTTTTACATTGGCAAATGAATTCATCATAGACCATAAATAAGATCTAGAAACATCATTCTGTACTTTTACATGGACCTACCATTTAAGCACCACTACTTGTTTGACACCCCCATAACAAATCAGATTCATCAGGACCATTCAATTCAAATCCTTCCAAGTCATCAGATCCAACCCATTTTCCTTATTTTCAGTGGGACCCTTTTTCTTTTTACTAAGGTCCAAATCCTCCCATGGTTGCCACGTGTCATAAAACTGCTTATAGACCGAAGTATACTAGACGCGCATACACCGTCGATATCCCCAATCTCGGGACAGAGAAAAGAATCCGTCCGTATACCTAGTATATAATGCCAAAGCAAAACTACTTCGTTCTCTCTCTCTCTCCGTCTATGTCTCGTCGAGCTCTCACTTCGAAGAGTAAAGAAAAAAGAAAGAAAGAAAAAATCGATGGAGATCGATGACACAGACAGATCTCCATCACTCTCCAAGAAGCGAACACAGTAGACAATATTATAGATTGGTGAAAAATTTTAAACGAGAAATTACCTGAAACTCAAATAGATCGAGAATGGCGACATTGCAGAAATTCAAGCTCCTCGCTACACAGTGCACCATCGCCGAGAGCCCTACTCGAAGCCCCACAACAAGCCCGGTGTTTCAGCTCCGTCGCCGTAAAACCCTCCGTATGCTACTCAGTCGCAACACCGGCCGCCGGTTACCTCGTGGAGAAGGATCTCCGGATCGGAAAAGTCTCACCGCCGCCGATTCACGTGAGGAGAGCAAGGGTTTGATCAGCCACACTTTGAAAGAGTTGTTCGTCTCCTCACCACCACCACCACTACCGCCGCCGCCACCGCTTCTTGAGCAGAATGGAAAGGTAATGGAGGAAAAGATCAGTGATTACAGTGAAGGGTTTAGCTTCGCGATCAACCGAGGTGGTAGTTCGGTCGGTCGGCGCGGTTTGACTGGTTCACATAGACCGGTAAGGGCTGGGTTTCGGTATCGGTTATTGAGGAGGGCTTGGCAACCGGTACTCGTTACCATTCCTGAGTAGACGGGGATTGGTAAAAAATTCTAATATTTCTTCGTTCTTTTGTATATATATATATATATAAATAAATTCTTTCTTTTTTTATTTTTAGTTTGGGACGTAAAAAAATCTTATTTAAGTTACGACCGGATCGCATGAATTCAAAGATACATAAGAATTGGAATGTATTGAAATTCATATGTGCATACGAGTTATAAATTTTATAATTTTTAAATTCATATGTGCATATGAGTTGTAAATCTTATGATTTTTAAATTCTTATGTATTGAAATTCTATTATTTGGTTGTTTAATTTATCTACTTTGTATAGTCGGTGTATATTTTTTTTACTACCTTTTATTTAATTCAATTGATGTATGCTCTTACAAATAGGGATGGCAACAAGGTTTAATGTTTCGGACCGGTCCTGACGGTTCCGATCTGAACCGATAGTACTGGATCGGTCCTGATCAGTTTCGCTTTGAATCCGTTGTATCGGCCGGTACCAAAGAAACAGATTTTCAAATTTAAAAAAAATTAAAAAAATTGGACCGGACCAGCAGGATCAATCATTGGATTGGAGGACTGGTCATCGAATTGGCAAGATCGATCGTCAAGCTGACGGGACCGATCGCCGATTCAAATCAAAACCGATTTAATGGATTATCCTTTAAAACTACTCCAATTAAATACTTAGTTTACGTATAAATTACAATAAACACTCCCAGGATGTGAGTTAGAATTCTCATAATTTGTGAGAATTGGGTGTCTTTTTTTTCACTTGAATTTTAATTCTCGTGAAAATTAATCATCCAAACGTAAAAATTGAAATTCATAACTGCCTAACTGAATTCCTGCGATCCAAACCGACCCTTTGAGCATTAAAAAATTCTAGTGTTGCTAACATGTACCGGATGTGAACTACTCGGCCATTCAATAGGGATTTTGGATACGTATTTGCTAACTTGCACCAGTGGGTGATGCTTAAAAATTTGTGGTGGGGATTCTTTGTGAGTGGAGTGGTGTGGTGTGGTGTGGGGATGGATGAAAGGGCCCATGTTTATATGAAAATTGTAAAGCGGTGTTTGGGCGGACAGCGTTGTTTTGTTGCCTTTCGAATTTTCACTTTCTTTTTCCCCCCTTTTAATAGTGGGGATATGGAAATAAATGGGTCGAGAGCGAAAGCAAACTAAAAGGCAAAGTCTTAAAAACCCTCGTATAAGGGTGGGTATATGGGCCCAGATTTTAACAATCGGTATGGTACCAACAGATTGTTAACCGTTGAGATTTTATATATAAAAAATTTGACGGTTTAGATAAGGTTCTCCATTATACTTATCAGAAACTGTTGGCACTATAGACTAATCCTAAGATGAGATATTGTAGGTTCTAAAAAACCAAATATGTTTCTCGCTTCTCAGTCCTTGGGGTGTGTTCTCTCGATGGTGTGATTGAGGGGTTGCGGGCGTGTCAGAACTTTTACAAGTTCACCTGAAAGACAGGTAGTGTGAGTTAAATTGCATAAGTTTATTAAGGTAAATCGGAACTTTTACAAGTTCACCTGAAAGACAGGTAGTGTGAGTTAAATTGCATAAGTTGATTCAGGTAAATCGGTCAATGTATGACCGATTGTGAATCAAACGATTATGTGGCTTCCAATCTCAGAGGATCAATTGCTTAACCAGAGAAACTGATTTTACGCGTCAACAACACTTTATATAAAATAACTAGAACAAACGGTTAACATACAACTTAGAAGGTAAACCTTCTAACTTAGAAAGATAAGAAGTAATCAAAATAAGGAATTTACAAAACCTCAAGCACTCCTCTTGAATCCTCATCTTTCCCCTCGGCCGATCAACGCATAATCCTTCCTTATGCAGATTCTTTGGCTATTAGGCCATCTTTTCCTAAAATGACTTCTCCGTTGGCCTCGGCATTACAACTTGTCTTTCCTAAGTATTTTGTAGAAAGCTTTGTCGCTGACGCTTCTTTCCTTGATTGGCAAACGTGGACTGCTGGCCGCTCTCTAAGATCATGGCCAAAAGCTAATGCGGAATGGGTCTCCTGGATCGATTGCCTGACCCCATTTTTTACTCCTCTCTAAAAAATTGTAGGTATCTTTGAACTTATTCAATACTCCCGCTATGAGCTCTCCATGTCTCACTCCATGCTCGCAGCTTTAGTTTGTTTTTGGTCTCGTTCCACCAATTGTTTCCATCTTCCCTATGGTCCCATGGGGCCAACTATTCTTGATATCTATACCCTTCTTGGTTTGCCTTCGACCGGAGAATCGGTTGATGGCAACCTTCCTTCATCAAATCTTTCTTTTGATAATGCCATTGCTCGGGTTGCTTATGGTACTTTCATGATTAAGGAGAAGAAGAAAACTCATTTTCCTGATCTTCAAGCACATTGCTCTTTTCTACTGATGTTTTTGTGCCGTAGTCTGTGTGTGGCCTCTGGCCAACTCACCAAGGAATATACTCGCGCAACGGTTGCCTTAGCTGACAGCCGTAAACTTGCTTTGGCTCCTTTTTATCTCTCTCAGCTCTACCGTGGACTTTTTAATCTTTCGAGTCAGAATCTTGCATCCATGGATGGCCCTTTGTGGCTCCTTCAATTTTGGGTATGGGAATATTTTCCTACATTTTTTGCCACATCGGTCATGTCTCCTGTTGCCAATCTGTTATTTCTTGGGCAACGTTGGTTGAATGCTACTATTCTACCACGTTCATTTTCAAAATCTTTTCAATTCTTTTTTACTCTTCCTATCGACCACACAGATATACTTTTTCTTCCTTTTCCGGTTGAGTTCGGTCACTCCGAATTTCTCAATCTTTCTTTTTTTGAAAACTCAAATGATCCCTCGGCGTTGCTAAACGGAACTCTATCTGGGCCTCCCATTTGGTCTGCCATGACCTTCATTTCGGATCTTTAGAAGAAGGGACACTTGACCGTAATCAGAAGTGTGGGGTGGAGATCTACCTTCCTAACCGTTTGTCTCGGCAGTTCGGTTTCGCTCAAGTTATTCCTACCCCTGCTCTAGTTTCTTTGAATTGCCTGCCATATCTCAAGACGATCATCGTGTTAATCAGTACTTCGAGAGTTCAGCTGCCGAATTGTCTATCCCGCATTGCCCTAATCATCCCTTTTCTTCTCCTGCTTTCCATACTTGGTGGTCCAACTACTTTCACTTTGCTTTTCCTTCAGATCAGTCTGTTTATATTTCTCGATTGAGTGCGCCGGCCGAAACAACCCTCCCCCCTTCAATCGATTTGCCTCCTGTTGTTAAGAAGAAAAGTCCTAAGAAAAGGGAAAGGCTCCTATCTCCACTCCTTCTGATCGCCCTTCAAAGGTCAAGCCAGGTATTTCTCTTCTATGAAATATGTCATTCTTTTTGAGAATTATTACGGATTCAAATGGAACCCTTCATACTCTTCTGAGCTTCTGAAAAATAAAATGGACCATGCGTTGGCCGAGAAGCTGGGTCACATTCTTCTGGGGTCTTTGAGTCAGACATGGTTCACTACTTCACACCACTATCTGATCATCCACCTATACCTGATTCGGCCCTTGGTATGGCCAAACCTCTATTTCCTATTAATAAACGAGTAGACCCTGTCAGTTTTAGTGGCATGTTCACTCTTAGTGGGTCTCTGGCTTCTGGTGTGACCCTAGCTTTGTCGTTGGGCGAGACCTCAATTGGTATTCTAATACACCATTTTCTATTATTTTGGCTTTTCGGCATACTTAGTTGTAGGTCTTGACCCTTGATATTTTTTAGGGAAAACCTTGCCTTTGCCCTCTGAAGATTCGTCTGCCGATATTGCTCTTGGTGAAGATATTTTTTAGGAAGAAGTTCTACCACCCCCTTGGCCATCCAAGAAAAAAACACGTCCTCAATCTAAACCTCGACTGACATGACAGTTTGAAACACCTTTAGTTGCTCGCTCGACTAAACGACTGAAGCAACTGGCGGGGCGGTCGCCTGATTGGGCAGACAGTTCGTAAAGCGGCGAGGGCTTTGAAGGAGTTGATACGGGGGCGATGAGCAATTCTTCTGAAGAAACTCCACCAGTCATTGCTAAACCTTTTGATGATGATGATGTTACTGAATCACTACCTCCTCCTTCTTCTGAGATTGCTGCTAATTTTCCTGTCGCTGAAAGCCTTGATGTTAGTACACCTTCGCTGCCCGCGAATTTTGATGAGTATTTGAAGTCCGTGGACGATCTTCTTCAAGATTCTTCTATCTTGGCCCCCACCTCTCCTGCCTCTGAACTAGCCATGTCCACGGCTTTGGAAAAGCTAAGTCTGATCTTAAGAACCTGCTCTCTTTGAGTTTGTCTGAATTTAGTGATGATGAATGGTTCTCCACTTTCCACAAATGTCTCAATTTGCTCCAATCATCACGTTTGATTGACTCTTCTGTTATTTCGACCCTGGCGGAAGTGCCTAATTGGGTTATGGGTTTCCGGTCAGCTCAATCCGAAGAAGGTGAGGCGGATTCCTTTCTAAAAGATCTATCTTCTAGGATTGAGGAGATATCCCTCTTAAGGAATTCTTTTGGGGGAAGAATAGAAGAGATGGAAATCACTAAGCAGAAAGTTGCTCAAGCTCACAAATGTCTGGAGGAAATTAATGAAGAGCGGAGAAAGTTGGATGAGGAGAAAGCCCAGCTTATTGTGGCCGTTGCTACTGAAAAGGATACTCAACGGGTCATATTTTCAGCTCAAAAGAGGATTGCCGATGATCAGCAAAAGAAGGTGGATGTTGTACAGGCAGTGAAGAAGAAAGAGAGTGAATGGGTGAGTAGGAAACAAAATGTAGTGGAACTGGCCGCGGCTTTAACGACCAAGTTTGATTCTCTTAAGAATCTTCCTTCTGAACACTTTATATTATTTGGTTGGCCAGCTTAGCCATTTTGAACCTTTTTTGTTTTGTTTGACCGTTACTCGATCATATCTTGGTCTTGGATGACCAGTTTTATTTCTGGGCCATTTTCGGCCATTTTATTTACATTTCTCTTGTCTCCCACATCATTGGGAAAACCTTTTTTAAATACTACCCGTTGATCGTTTTTTCTTTGGTCGGTTCAGTATTCACTTGAATGGTATTGTAATGACCTAAACCCCTTAATCTAATTTCCCTAATTTATTTAAATTATTTCTTCAAATTATATGTTAATTAATTCCCTAAGGTTATGATTGTAATTATGTGCTTAAGTGAAATCTGTAATTACCAAGTATAAGGAGTGCAAGATAGTAATTATGCATCATGGGTAATTTAAGCGTAATTAATTAATTGTGGGGTTAATTCGTGAATATCTTTGAAAGGGGGGTTAAAGTGGTATTTCAATTTCCTTTCGAATCTCTTCAACGCACAAACCAGAAGAACTGGTCGTGCGTTGAATGGGGTTACGTGGCCAGCAACGTGGAGAGAGAGAGGGAGAGAATTGAGGGATGAGGACTCTTGATCCTCATCCTCTCACATTCGTTGTGGGTTGTTGAGAAGAAGAAAGAGAGGAAGAAAGAAAGAGAGAAGGAAGAAGGGAAGGAGGAAGAAGAAAGAAAAGACATCTGATTCCTTTAATTTTTGCGAACTACGGTAAGTACCCGTCTATCCATCCGTATCCTTGTTAATTTCGTTTTTGAAATCCTGTAATGAGGGTCATGTTTGAGCTTCAGGCATCTGTGTATGCTATGTTTTTAGATTTTAAAAATTAACATGACAATGGGAATGCACTTTTATATATATATATTAATTGATAGATTTAGATTTCTGTTCTGAATGTTAATCGTTTTGCTTTTAGATGCAAACTGCTAATTTCTATGCCCTGAATTGGATTCGGAACCAATGGATTACATGTACAAATTCTAAACTGTAATTTTCTGCCTAAAACAGAGTATATGGATGAAGATTGTAAAATAGTAAATTTCGTAGAAGTATCTTCATTAATCCGGGATAAATAATGTTCGATTAATGTATATGATGTGAAACTTATCATTATGAATTGATCTGGTATGAGTTAGGTGGGTTTAATCCCCAGAATTCGTTGCTGTGCTAGAACAGAGCACGTTTCTGTGAGGATTGTCGATCAATCACTGATGTCGATCAATTGCTGATGTCGATCGAGCGACATTTCTCTTACAGCAATAGTGAGCTGCGGCATGTGGGCAAGTTAGGGAGATTGGTATATAGGTTGAGCTCGTGGGTTCCATGTGACCTAGTGAGGTCCAAGGGAAGGCTTTGA
>JAUPMG010000017.1:5587087-5599689 GCA_031762675.1 Pachysandra terminalis
GAAATAATTCTCCCTGACTGGGCTTTCTTCGAAGTATACTTTCAAATAATATTCAAAATTCTAATTTAAGCATTCTTGATTGCAATTACATATTTGACCTTGCTACGTGTCAAAATATAATTAAATTAAATCAATTTCCAAATTGATTCATCAGCAGTACCTACAATGTAGCTCCCAAGTTTTGTTTTAGTGAAAATATCATAAATGGTCTTTTACACTTTAAAATATCTTAAATATAAGCCTCAAATCCTAATTTAGTTTAATTCTTTTAATTTCTTATTCTAATTCAACAGTTAAATAGCAAAAAAAACAAAAACAGGAGTATCAGTGCAACTCTTGTTTTGTTGTTGAATTTTATTTTATTTTATTTTTTGAGTAATAAGTTTCAATGCAACTCAAAGTGCAAAGTTTTGCCAATTTTTTCTAAGAAAAAAGAAGAAGTTTGCTGATTTCAAAAGAAAAATAAAAGAAGATGTTTTGCCTTATTTTTAACAAAATCAACCAGGTATAATTAGTTGAAAAAGATAACATCACCTTTTTATAATTTTTTCTTCATTCTTTATAAAATTATCTAAAAGCTTGAGGCCTTTTTTATTTAATTTTTTTTTCTTTTTCTTTTTTTCGATTTTGATGTTTTATTTTCCCTCCCTTTTTACATCATAATAAATTAATATGCCCTAGATTTTTTATTTTTAATTTATTTTTACATTTTTTATATTTTTCCTTGTGCAATATAATTTTTAATATTATTCTCCTATTTTTTATTATTTTGTTTGTGATTTAAATGCTTCACTTTTGTACTATCAGAATAGAGTTCTTTTTTCCCTTCTCAATAATGCTATAGTCTAAAATAAAATCTTATTGTATTTGGTATAAATTAAACAATTATGAGTGTAATTTTTTTTATTGTTATTGTGTGTTGTTTTTTTTTTATCGTCTTTATTATTTTTAATAATTTATTAATAATAATATTATTGTTGTTATTATTTTATCTTAACATTAAAAGTGATTTTGTATTAAGTTAATTTTTATAGTTTTTATTTGATACTTAAATTTATGATATAATTTCTCAAAAATAAAATTATATATACTACCTTTTAGTTTGACAATAAGTTTTATGATTCCATAAACTCTATAAATATAGGGTAAATGATTATCAGATAGTTGTTCTCTCTCTCTCTCTCTCTCTCTCTCTCTCTCTCTCTTGTTTTCTCTCTCTCTCACTATTTTTTTAACATCTTCTTGTACAATTAATTGAATAAAATTTTTGTACAGTTTTATTCAAGTCCGCGACCAAATGTTTAGACCTCATTTGGCTCCTATTCTGGATCAAGAACGAGTTCCTTGAATTCATTATATTAACTCATTTTGAAGGTTTCTTAATTGTGTTTGGTTAGCATGTTACAAAATAGGTTCCAACACAATATAGCTGTTTGGTTAGCATGTATGCTGAATTTTTTTTTTTTTTTTTTTTGTTATAAATGTATGCTAAGATGCACAACAGGAAGTTTTTTTGCAATCGAATGAAAAACCAGTTGCCACTAGAGAAGATCAAACAAACCCAACCACAAATCCGGACGGTGAGAACGGAAGCAATCAAAACGCCATACATGAACGACAACTAGGGGTTTAATATGAAATTATTTAGCGAGGGTTTTCGATTTCGATTGATTAATTCGTGAATTCATGGAAGTGAAACAGAGAAAAGTGTTCTATAGTCAACGAAAGTCGAAGCTTGAAGAACTCTTTCAATTCCTACTTTCCCAACATTTCAAGATTTCCGAGTTAGAAAGAGAGTTGTAGTTGGTTCGTTGTAGTGAATTCGATGGAGTAGGTTCTTTCAAAGTTTTCTCTATAGTCTCTAATGACTGTGGTGATCAGTCCTGTTCTTGCTCTTCCTCGTCAGATTAGGAGACTCATGCTTCATGATTTTGGTTCCTCTGGACCATGGGAAGCAGAGAGATTGAAGAGAATCCTCCACCGATTGTTGAAGATAAGATCTTTGTTGCGGTCGGAAAGGATTTGAACGAGAGCAAATCCATAGCTAAAAAAATCCAAACCTACTAGATCAAGACTGAAAAATAGAAAAAAAATTCACATAAAATACACTTGAAATCCACTGCAAACAATGAAGCAAATTGAACTTACACAATCCCATCGGCAATCTAAGACTTGAACTGAACAAGGAACGGTGAGATGTGCCGGTGAGATGAGGACGGAAAAAAAAAAAAAAAAACATCCTTTTGAATTTTGGGTTTCTCTTTGTCAAGAGAAAAAAAAACACCAAATCAATGGTTGGAACTTGGAACTCATTCTAAGCCATGGTCAACAGTGAGATGCGTTGGCAAGATCAGGACGAAAACAAGAAAACCCTCGTCCTTTGGTTTTTCTTTGTGAAGACTGAAGAGAAAGACTGATCGAATAAATGACTAATGGTATTTACAAGTTTGTCATTAATCCCTTTATTTATAAATTTGCCACTGCAAAAATACAAACTCATTCTTAAATTCCAAAATGAAGATCGAAGCTCATTCTATAGTCAAGGCACTTTTCTCATTCTCATTTTCGAAAAACTCATTCTGTCTTGACTAACCAAACGACTTATTCCATTGGCTTGGAATGAGTTCCAAAAATAAGAGTCAAACGAGGCCTTATTCATATGTTGATCTAATGAACTCATTTTCATTTACCAAAAAAATAAAATAAAAATCTGGGAGTTATTTCTAAGCAAAAGACCAAAAGCTACTTACCTAGTCTCGAACTAGAATCGTTGTGTTTTGTGATAGCCTATACTTTTCATTTGTGTTGTCCCTTTGTATTTGGACTGAATAAGATTAAGTCGAGGTTTAACGTGTTATCATTTCCGTGATTTGAGGTGTCAGTATTGGCTTTGCGCCTTTTGGTTTGCTTGTGTTGGTCCTTTGTGATTTCTATGGTGACGACTCTTCCCACTTACTTTATACTCGGGGAGTGATATTTTTACATTATTGTTCTATCGATAGGGGATTTGTTCCTTTCCATATCTGCATAGTGGAGAACTTCATCTAGGTTATCATTTTTTTTTTTCTTTCTGATTTTAAGATAAAATCTCAACCGTTAATAAACAGTTAGTATTATATATGTCGAGGCCGACATAGTAGATGTACTTGGATCGGTTCAACTCGAAATCGATTCAAACCAACTTTAGTTCTATTGTATTGGGTTTTTAGACATTCGATTTAATTTTGGTTATGACTAAATCATAATATATATCATTAGATGTTAAAGATGTTGTATTAACCTGACCAAACCAAACCAAATTTGCAATTTAGATTGGGTTGGTTTGAGTTTAGAGTTTTTTATTTTAACTTGTTTTGATTTCTGAAATGGAGAGATCAGTTTTCAATTTGGTTTGATGTAATGTGGGTTAACCTTCACTAACCTCAGTTTAGTTTTGCCCGACACGATACATCATGATAAGTTTTATAGTGCCATATCGGGCAGGGGTTCAAGATCCACAACACGGCACAGTCCAAGTATGATTGTATATGGAGCACGATTGGATTTTGGCTATATTAAAGGCTAAAGCACAAACCTAACCTGACCCGATAATAATCGTATCTTAGTGCTGTGTCGGGCCTGAGCCCTGAAGGCCTAAAATTAGGCACGATACGATATGATAGTGCCGGACCTTACCCATCAAATCAAAGAACTAAACGATCTGCCCGTACTCGCATACTTTTGGTTGACTATCAGTGAGAAACTCCACTCAATGGACGGTAATGATAATCTCACAACTTTTATCATGAAACATCTCAAATGGTAGGACCCACTCATTTCTTTCGTCTCAAACGAATATACATGTAACGTTTTTAGACATTTATTTAACGTATACGCTTCTAATTAAGTCGCCATCGCGACCCGCGCGTTAGACGACAAAGCATTTAAGCCAAACTCGCCCATGTGCATCACTCGCTTATTTCCCTGATGTGTCGATCTTCGTTGGTTAGGTAATAAAGCGCTTCCCATGTAGGTCCCACTTGAATCCCCGATCCCCTAACCAATCAATATTCGACACGTTAAACAAATAGCGAGTACAGTAAATGGGCGAGCATGGGTAGTTTTCCTCATGCACACTATCCCAGTGCCCCCTTCCTCATCGCTGAAAAGGAAAACCGGTCACTCTCTTTCTTTCTCTGAAACGGAACGCCGGGAATCTGTGATTCGTCGGAGAGGTTTCTCACCGGAGCTTCCCTGTAGTTCGAGACATCAAATTCCTGTAGCTCTGTCTTTGATCAAAGATCTGTAGAGCAAAGCACAGGGCCTTTATGAATCCAACGTCTCTGATGAGAAGAAGATGGGCGGAGTCACGTCGTCGATCGCCGCAAAATTCGCTTTCTTCCCTCCGAACCCACCGTCGTACCGTGTGATCGGCGACGAATCTTGTGGTGGCAGATTATTCATACCAGAGGTTCCAAGAAGAGACGACGTTGATGTGTTGAAGCTCCGAACCAGACGGGGCAACGAAATCGTTGCTGTTCATGTGAAACATCCCAAAGCCTCAGCCACGATTCTGTATTCCCATGGGAACGCAGCCGATTTGGGTCAGATGTTTGACCTCTTCGTGGAATTGAGTCTCCGTCTTCGAATTAATCTTATGGGGTAAATTTTTTGAAAACCTTTAGTTGTTAGTAGTATTGAGCATGTATTTGAATTTAGATTGCAAAAAGGTTTACTTAAACCGTTGATTAGGGTTTTAAGTGCTCCGATGGGTGAGGACATGTTGTTTTTGAGATTAATTCACAAGCTGGAATTTCTGTTAGTGTTGCACAATTTGGGAACCTGTTCATGAATATGAAATGTTTTTTTAACTGAATTTTTGGTTTTACTAAATAGGTTTTATTTCTGTAATTGTGGTGTTCTGTATGTGTGAAATAGGAAATTGGACTATCAATGTTCTACATAGATGTATTTGAGAGTACTAAACATAACTTAGAATATGGGAATGTGAGATTTGTTTACGGGTAATCTTTTAACAATTTTAACAATGAATTAGTGCTTAAAAAGAATACAATGGAAGAATAAGGTGATCTTCACAAGAGAAAATGTAGGATTTTTTGACTCCTGAAGTAAATTTTATGTCTCCAAAATTCATATGTTATCAACTTTCATTTGCTTACAGAATATTTGAGAAATGAAAGAAGAAACACGTAGAAAATCTGACACAAATCGATAGGAAATTGCTAGAATTAATGATCATTATCCGTTTTCCAGGGGACCTTATTCTCGGATTTCTCAAAAGGTTGGTAAGCGAAATGCTTCAGGAGGAGCTAGGAAGGATATGACAACTCTGTATGGAAGATGATGGATGAATTATTGATTAAGTCTCAATGGTTCATATTTTGGATTGACAACCTTGCTGTAAAGATGATCTTTTTTGCGGGTGTGAATGATTTGAAGGTTTCTCCCAATCCAAGTCATAAAAAAAATCCATTGAGGTTGAGGTGCTTACAGAATAACATAGTAGTTCAAAGAAATAGGCTTTGTTTTCCCTCAAATGGACACTTTGAAGTTTGGACATACATACTTTACATGGTGACAGCCTTTTTATAATGCAATATATTTCCCCTAATTCTTTCTAGGAAAGGGAAAAAATTGGCTGTACAAACTGTAGAGTGACAAATTGGACCTTCTTGTGCAGATATTGCCAAAATACACAAACTTACAATTTTAGAAAGAATAAGAAAAATCGCAACGAGGACCATGGCCTTTTCACATAGTAAAATTGCGGAAGTTGTTTACCCATGCAGGACCATGATTGCCATTAAATTTTCTTTGTTAATCGTTGACTTATTCTGGAAAAATTCTGATTCTATGTTTTAAAGAAGATTTTATCGATAAGAAAAAAGAAGTTTTTACCATGCGAAGGAAAATACTTTAATGGATTATATATGACAGCTTTAGAAACCATGTTATGGCTAAATACGTTGTCAGAACGAAGATAATCAGCGTCCAAGCTATCGAAAATGTTCAAGTATCTGATTAATATGTGGGGACATAATCATTATGAAGGAAAATATTTTTTCTTTAGGATCCAAAGTCATGATTTGAAGTTTTGGTTGTAATACATGTAAGTTTCAGCAGAGTCCAATCTGAATCCTAGCACTGATAGTTCAGCTGTTTCTTCATTCTTTTGTCCAAGCAATACTGATTCCCAATATTTATCGGTTTAGTCAGGGGCTGAAACCTGTAACAAAGCTGAGACTTTAACATAGCCAGAATGAACTTCAAACAATTATGTAATCTTCTAGAGTGAAATAATTTAGCTGTAAGTTACACATCATGCCCATCCTCCTTCCCGTCCTCATCCCTTTGTCAGATTGTGAGTCATTGTGAATTGTGATAGAATCATATAGAAGCTCTCACTTTTGTCATCATGTTTCCTTTTGAGGATTCATGGATACTCAATTTGATGCGTTTGTCAAGTAGAAATTAAATTTTGCAATCAGGAAGTAAGTGAAAAATATTCAGATCACTTTTAAGAGGTTTAATGCCTACCAGTTTCTTTTCTCTTCAATTCAGAGGGCTATCTCACTTCCGTAAAATTGTTGCTTGACCTTTTATATGGTCGAGCATGCCTTCTAATCTTGGTTATAGACCTCTTTCTTTCTTTATTCTCTCTCTTTCTCTCTAACATTTTTTCTAAAGTTTTTTTTTGTGGTTTTTCACTGCACCTTTTCATTTGCAGGGGCTATGCTTCTTCATACTAAGAATATGTTTTGATTCCATTACATGTCTTAATAACAAATCTACTGTATATGTAATTTGTTATTTATGTATGTTACTCATCTTGAATTTATTTACCTTTACTATGACAAATCTTCAGAGTTGTTTCTTTCATCCATAATGTGATTCAACACATTCATAAAAAAAAATATTCCTCTTATTTAACAACCAAATGGGAGAAAACAATAATTATTATCTCAATGTCTCTCTTTTGCTTCACTCTCTGATAGATGGCTTTTTCTAGGTATGACTATTCTGGCTATGGACAGTCAACAGGGAAGGTGCAATGCTCCTCTCCATCCTAATTGACTAATAATGAGAAATTTTTTCACTTGCTCATTTATGACTTCCACAACTCTTTTATCTATTTAGAATTATCTCTTTATTACTTTTGATATGCATGCCAGTTAATCATTTAAGAGAGCTTGTATTTGTTATTAACTTAAATAGCTTTTTACTTCTTTTGTATTGATGGAGGATTAGTTCCTAATACAGTTAAAACATTTGAGTGATGTATTGAGAACTAAAGATCCTTGAACTACAATTATGTTTATGCAGGGTGTCTATGGGTTTTACTACTAATCAATCAAGCAATCAGTCAAATGCCGTTTCCCTTCTAGTTAGGGAGCAGTAAAAATCTTGTTATGCTTTTCTAGACGCAGAAAAGACATGAATTTAATTTAAATGAGTATTCTTGAGTCACCAATTCTATCCGTATCCGATTCAGTGTACCATCACGCGTTGAGAAATCGCTCATCCTTCTCTTTTGGAAGCAATACAAGTCCTGTTCTGCTTTTCTAGACAAAGAAAATCTATGAATTTAATTTAAATGAGCATCTTCGAGTCACCAACTTCTTATTCAGAAATAGTCATTTCAAGATATCTCCTAATCATCTACCCTTTCTATCAACTCATCCTTTTGTCTTTTTACTAAATTGGATTTTGTATATTCTTTCTTAGTTAAACTCATTTGAAAGTTCTCAGATTTCAGGGTATACCTGCACAATTATATTTCTTATTTACACCATCTTTACTCTGATTATCCAACTCTCCATCTACAATGGAAAAAGATTTGTGCTCATTACTATAGTTTTGAAGGGTTTCTGATTACCCTGTTGAGACTGATATATGCTGGCCAATACATATCGAGTATTGGTACGTATCAGCTGAGACAATGAAGAACCAAAGTGCATGTAATGAAGTACTAGTTGATACTTCAGTTTGATATTTCTGATCAGTCATTCCAAAATTTATCAATATTTTTTGGTTTTGGTTGAAACTTCAAACCATGATATTGCTGCGGTTGGTGTAAGCCCAATGCTACTTGAAACTCACTCCCTACGAAGAATACATGATGTTACAAGCATAATCCAACTTGACATGATACATTATTATACCTTAGCTTCCAGTGGCAAACATTGGAAAAAATGTGGTTACTACTTTGGTAGTGTTGCTAACACTTGGTCCTCACTTTGAGTTTTCAAGTTCGAGCTTACTGAATAAGACTTTCTAAAACTAGGTGGTGCAGTCATAGGGACCAATAATGCATCATATCTCGACCCAATCAAATATCTTCTCAAAATGAGGTGGGCTTACAAGAGAAAGAAGAGAGCATTTTTGAGGAGCTTCCTTACAAACTAGGTTTATATCTTTCTTTTTGTGTTTTTATTGGTAAGGGAATAATCACTATGTTAGTAGGGAAGGGTTTAGGTCAATAGAAATTGCTTTTTCTATTTTCATTTTATTTTTACTAATTTTAGTAAATTCTGAATTTCCTATTTATGTCAAATCAAAGTTTACTATTTATATTAATTCACGTTTTTCAATTTATAATAATTGGTAGACAGTTCTAGATATCAGATTAGGATGAACTCATAAAGCCTTCTTTTATTTGAAGAAGGAATACTGTTTCGTTAATAGGTAAGTTCAGTAAATACTTAGGGAGGTCTATATAGACCAAGAGGATTTGGTTATTTATGAGTCTATAAATGCCCATAGATCTGTGAAATTCAGAATTTGATTGATGAATAAAAGTTGAGTTTGTTTTGTGCTTATTTTGAGAGTTCTCTTGATTTTTCGTTACCTTTTTGTGATAGCATATTTGGATGACCAATCCTATGGGTACTAATGATGATTCAGTGACTTAAGCAGGTGCCTGTGTGCTTGACCTGCTTGTCACCTACTTGATATATGGACCATGGGTCTAATGGGTCACTCGACCCGGTCCGACTCGGTTATTTAAACACTTGTGAGTTATCTACATACATTAGATATTTTTGTGTGACTCACCTTCCATGTGTCACATAATGGTATAAAGATGGCACATGACATCTCCATTCTTTCAAAACAAAGTTTCCTTGTAGACCAAGTCTACTTGGACGTCAAGAAATGACAAAGCTATAAAAGGACAAGTTCAGAACATAACAAAAACACAACAAGACAAGAGAAAAAGACATAGGGGGCACAACACAAGGATTAGAAAGAAGAGAGAGAAGACTGTTTGTTTATGCTTGAGACTTCATGTATTAAAAGGAAACATTCTTTCTCTCCCTCCCTTCTTTCTTATTTCCTTTTTTGTTCTCGTATGATTGGGGTTATCGCTGTATTCCCTATATTTTTAAATAGTGGAAAGCCGTTATTTTTCACGGCTAACCACCACAAGATGATCAATTTGTCATTTTTCATACGGCTAACCATCACAAGATGGTCAATTCGTCAGGCTAACCACCACCAGATGATCAATTCGTTATGGATTTGTCACCCTCAAAGGACTATGGGCTTGCACCCTCAAAAGACTAAAGGCTTGTCACCCTCAAAGGACTAAAGGTTTTGTCCCCTTCAAAGGGAAAAGATATGGGTTTATCACCTCCAATACACTTCACAGCTCACACTTTGAAGGAAATCGTTATTGAGGAGACCTTCGAAGTCGTATTTACTCATCCCCCGGAAACACCCTCGGTGACATCTCACATTGCACTTCGAAGGAAATCCTCAGAGGAAAGGCCTTCGAAGGCATGTTTACACTCTCACTCCCAGGTGTCACTTTCGAATGACATCCCTTACACGGACTTGTAGGACTTATATATGCATTTTATTTAGAGAGCATTACGAAGGAAACATATCTATTTCTAATTTCACTGAGTTCAATTCAAGATCACTCAAGTTGATTATTTGATCTAGAACCTTTAGGGATTCTATGATGACTCTTTCTTATAGGGATGACTGATCATGAAAACAAATTGCCTGCTGAGAAACTTAAATCTAAGATCTCTATATGGGTAATTCAATAATATACTGGTCAACTTATGAAATGTATGCAGTTACTCTGACTTCTCTCAAAGAAATATAAATTAACATATGAAAAAGGGTTATCTTGAAAGTGAATAAAGGCTTAAAGAGTATTTTGTGGAATTCGAATGACTTTAAATTATTGCAATAAATCTCCAAACAGTCACATGATGAAAGCCTATATATATTACAAGGTTATTTCAGATTACTTCAATATCTCTTAGTGGTGTTGATAGCTTATGCTTGCACCCTCTGTATTCATCAACAATATCAATGCTTATACTTACATTTAGGCTCACCACCTCGAGATGGTCAATTCGTCAATGGGCTAATCTCCTTCAAAATACTTAATCACGGGTTCTTCCCCCTTAAAAGACTTGCTTTCATTTTTTATTAAAATCATATGAATCATGCATTATGTCAACCTCGTTTAGTCCCTAGGGAAGGGACTTCAAGGAATATACCACACAGGAATAGTGGCTTCCGAGCACCATTTCTTCTGTTTGCCTGACAAAGCTTATTTCTTGCACTTCATCAGGCAGAGGGATAATGATGATTTAGTGACTTAAGCAGGTGCATGTATGCTTGACCTGCTTGTCACCTACGTGACCTACTTGACATATGGACCATGGGTCTAATGGGTCACTAGACCCGGTCCGGCTCGCCTATTTAAACACTTGTGAGTTATCTACATACATCAGATATTTTTGTATGACTCACATTCCACGTGTTACCTAATGGTATAAAGGTGACACATGGCATCTCCTCCATTCTTTCAAAGCAAAGTTTCCTTGCAGGCCAAGTTTACTTGGAGGCCAAGAAAAGACAAAGCTATAAAATGACAAGTTCAGAACAAAACAAAAACACAACAAGACAAGAGAAAAAGACACAGGGGACACAACAAAAGGATTAGAAGGAAGAGAGAGAAGACTACTTGCTTATGCTTGAGACTTTCATTTATTAGAAGGAAACACTCCTTTCCTTCTATCCCTATATCTCTTTCTCTCACAATTTTCGCATCACCATTTTTGTTGGTGATGTGAAAATTGTGCTGCTTGACCTGCTTTAAGCTGCTAATAGGGATTGAGCTGCTTAAAGAGGCGTAAATCACGTAAGCACGTGACGACGTCGGCATTTGACGTGTCGTGTATTAGTTGTTTTGGCACTGCCCAGAGTTGGATAAGGTCTTGTTTGGGCACGTGGGGTGTCCCAACCATCAGCCTAAATTGTCGCGTAGCCATTCGGACGGCGCTACGTCGGTCAACGACAAACGTATATAGAAGGAAAGGAGGGAGAGCCAAATAGAGAACACATTTTTTACGTGGTTCAGCAATAAGCCTAGTCCACGGATGTCGCCTCATAAGAGGGCTTTTCCACTATTTAGAAGTATAGGGAATACAACGATAACCCCAATCATACGGGGACAAAGAAGGAAATAAGAAAGAAGGAAGTGAGAGAAAGAGATAGAGGGAAATGAGTGTTTCCTTTTAATACATGAAGTCTCAAGTATAAGTAAGCAACCTTTTCTCTTTTCCTTCTAATCCTTTTGTCGTGTCCTCCCTGTGTCTTTTTCTCTTGTCTTGTTGTGTTCTGAACTTGTCCTTTTATAGCTTTGTCATTTCTTGGCCTCCAAGAGACTTGGTCTGCAAGGAAACTTTGCTTTGAAAGAATAGAGGAGATGCCATGTGTCATCTTTATACCATTAGGTGACACATGGAAGGTGAGTCACACATGAAAGGTTAGTTACAAAAATATCTGATGTATGTAGATAACTCACAAGTGTTTAAATAGCCAGGTCGAACCGGGTCGAGTGACCCATTAAACCCATGGTCTATAGGTCAAGCAGGTGACAAGCAGGTCAAGCACACAGGCACCCGCTTAAGTCACTGAATCATCAGTACCTGCTGGACAGGTTTTTCTACAATTAGTTTTGTGCTATTTGGCCAGTTAATCACCATGATCTGACTTGTCAATTTATTAGGTTCTTCCCAATGAATTTCCTGAGTGTGTATTTGAGTTCCATCCCCATCCTACCATGGTTTCAAGGGTCGGCCGATACCGGCCCGTACCGGCCGGGCCAGACTGGGACCGGAAGGGACTGGTCCGGTTCGAACCCGCTATACAAGCCTTTGTATCGTCGGGTTATGGACCGGCGGTCTGGTGACCGGTTCCGCAGGTCCGTGACCAGTTCCGGTAGTCCGACGATCGGTCCCTCTGGTCCGACGTCCGGTCCCGCCGGTCCGGCGACCGGTACCGCCAATCCCACTGGTCCGGCGCCAGTTTGAAATTTAAAATTTTTATTTTTATTTTTTTGTTTTCTGTATCGAATCCGGACCAGCCGATACCGGTCCGTACTGGAACCGGACGGGACCGGTCCGACCGGTTCCGGTCTTTAAAACCTTGCATCCTACATCACTGGAACATAGTAATCATCTTTATTTTACTCCTTAAGTGAAGCATTCTCTTGTTTTCGGTAGATGTCAATCAGTACTGGTGATGCACAAATCGGTAAATAGGACCGGTTTAGGCCAATTTAGCCGTTGATCTCT
>JAUPMG010000017.1:5599789-5611858 GCA_031762675.1 Pachysandra terminalis
TTTTTAGAACATTGACAAAATCAGCATGGTGAACTGTCCGGTTCTGGTTATTCATGTAAGTACTTTTTTACTTTTCTTTATTACATAAGCAGCATCCTTTTTCTTCTTTATTGTTTGTCGCTTCCTTGATTAGTGTATTCTTGTGTTCGTCTTTTCTTAAGTATCTCCTATTTACTAAAGCTTTTTGATTTGAACTTTGAAAGAGAATCTTAAGCAATATGTGGGATCTGATTTCTCGATCAAAGAAATGACTTAAGTGGTAATTCTTGGAATGGTATCAAAGAGAATCTTATGTAATATGTGGGAGCTGATTTCTCAAAAATGACTGTTAATTCTTGGCATGGAGGTGCATGGCCAAACTAACTATGAAGAACATAGGTTTCAAGCATGACAAGACATTTTTACATGATAGTCTTTGAAATACACACACACACACACACACACACACACACACACATATATATATATATAATAGTAGTATAACCCGTGAGGACTAAGCCCTATGTACACAAGTAAATGGACCAACAACAAAAACCAGCTAGCGCAACAAGAGCTTGTGCAAAGAACACCCCAAAATAGTTAAAACCCCCAAAATTCGACCTCAGTCGGCAATGGCCATGGAGATTCAAGCACTTATTGAGGGAGGTCAGATACTTGACAGGGGAAGGATTACAATTTCTTCTCACATTCCACATTTGGAGAACACAAAAGTTGATGGCTTAGCAAGAGGAGGAGCTAGGCGAGATGCCTTCTTTTTTGGGATCCCTACCACATCTATCTTCTTTGCACGTTTTGCTCATGTTTTTGCTTATTTTGGTGATCACACTTCGTGATATGTTTTTGTACTTTTCTTTGCGCTCATTTGAGCCTTGATGATTAATGAAACTGTGTTGATACCGAATTTGCCCCTTACTTGAAATCGACCCGAAAGGGGTTAAAATGCTAGCAGTCCAGCTAAGGTTTGGGTCCTTGGTCCTGTTTAAGAGATAGCCTAAATTGGTGCAACAGCCGTACTATATCCGATGGTCTTTCTCCTAACAATGGGAGGTTGTGTCAAAGGGGAACGATGTCTCCGGGAGAGGATGGTGTGGTGGATAAGGCACATATACAAGGGAGGAACCTCGGGCAATAAGATATTCAGCTCGAGTGTCCTTTTGTTCGAATCCCCTCCTTGCCATACTCTCCTCCTATTTATAGGGGGAGAGGAGGAGGGGGAGCATGTCAGCAGTTGTGACACGTGAGCAAGCTTGAATATTTTATTAACAACTCCCTTGTCCTGTATACGAGGTCGTTTCCAAACAGTGCTAAATGGACACGTATCGTGCGGTTCGTGACTTAGCGGCTTGTCTGAGACAAAATCTTGTATCCAAATCTCATCTACCCTGAGAATTGCCAGATTTCCCCTTTTAGAAAGTTGAGGTAATTACATCATGGAAGCTTCAATACTTCTGCTATTTGTACTTGCGAGAGTGTTGTTCCTGGGACTGATATACTTGTCTTGTTGAGAAGGTAGACCTTGAGAGTGTAGAGGGGAGAGAGGTGAGGTCACATCAATCATGTCTGAGTGGGTGGTTGCCTGCGGTAAGGCCCTCAAATGACTGCGATGACACATGATAAGTCAACGAGTGGGTGTGACATGCGTTTGTGATGTGACATGCGTTTGTGATGTGACAAGTTGGTCACCCTGGGGTGACGGGTTGGCCCTCTCGGGGTGGCTAACCCTTGAGACATACGGTGACAAGTTGGCCCTCTCGGCATGGCTAGCCCTTGAGACATGGTAACGAGTTGGCCCTCTCGAGGTGGCTAGCCCTGAGACAAGGTGACGAGTTGGCCCTTTTGGGGTGGCTAGCCCTTGAGACATATGGTGACGAGGTGGCCCTCTCGGGGTGGCTAGCCCTTGAGACATATGGTGAAAAGTTGGTCCTCTCGGGGTGGATAGCCCTGAGACATATGGTGACGAGTTGGCCCTCTCGGGGTGGCTAGCGCTTTGATGTTCACATGTAAGTGGTCATGCAGAACACTTCTTCGGAGCGAAAATCATTTAGTAACCGTTCGGCATGTAAGTGGTCATGCGGAGCAGGAATCATTTATTAACCGTCCGGTATGTAAGTGGTCATGCGGAGCACTTCTTTGGAGCGGGAATCATTTAGTAAACCGTCCGGTATGTAAGTGGTCATGCGGAGCACTTCGGTGCGAGAATCGTTTAGTAACCGTCTGGTATGTAAGCAGGCATGCAGAGTGGGAATTGTTTAGTAACCGTCTGGTATGTAAGTGGTCATGCGGAGCACTTCTTCGGAGTGGGAATCGTTTAGTAACCGTACGGTATGTAAGTGGTCATGTGGAGCACTTCTTCAAAGCGGGAATCATTTAGTAACCATCCGGTATATAAGTAGTCATGCCCATTAGGCGGATATGTAAAAAGAAGCCTGCTCGGGGGGAAATCGGGTGACCATCTCAGTTAGGTGAATATGTAAAGAGAAGCCTGCTCGGGAGGCAGTCGGATGACTATCTCCCTTAGGTGAACCTGTAAAGAGAAGCCTGCTCGGGAGGCAGTCGGGTTACTATCTCCTTTAGGTGAATACGTAAAGGGAAGCCTGCTCGGGGGGTAGTCGGGTGACTATCTCCCTTAGGTGAATATGTAAATGAAATCCCGCTCGGGAGGCAGTCGGGTGAATATTTCCCTTAGGTGAATATGTAAGACTCCCTTAGGTGGATATGTGAAGAGAAACCTGCTCGGGAAGCCGAGTTAAGGACCATCATCAACAAACTGTTGTTAATTATACATACATAAAAAAGATAAAACTATCAAAGGAAACACTTTAAAACTCGAAGAATGGATACCCTACAAAATAATAAAAAAGATAACATACTCTTCCACACGTATTCAACCCACAACTCTTCACCCTTGAATAGTCTCCTATTCCTCTCAGTCCATAACATCCAATCAATAGTCACTGGGCAAAAGTTAGATAGGTTATTTTCCTTGGTTTTCATCTTCCTCCAGCCCCAGCCTGATAAAACCTCCACGAAATATCTACATTACACCCAGCATAAGTTAAATATCCTAGTAGAAGCTGCCCAAATATACCTTGCTACATCACAATGCACTAATAGGTGAGTCACGGCATTCTTACACAACATGCAGCTATTAGGTAAGGTCCACTCTCTATTAACTAAATGATCCACTATTGAAATCTTATAAATATTATAGTTAAAATTGTAGGCCTATTTTACGTAAAAAGACAATTCTCCTCTTTAAATTGTGTATTAGTCAGAATGAATTTGTCTTCAATGCCTTCTTTTTCCAATTTGGTGGGGTTGGGAATCATGGCATCTTTTCAGTCATTTGGACTGATCAGGGTTATATATTCGTATGTATCATTTGTTTATATATCTCTTCTTCCCAACTCTACCCATATTCTCTTCGGTTTAGTCCTCATACTTTTTAGAACCTTGAACTTGTGTAATCTCACACCTTCACACTGAGACTGTGATAGGTTTTCGTCTACAGATGTTGGAAATTTGTGGGTCATATATAACTGTGGATAAATAATTTCAGAAAAACAACAGGAAGACAAATTCAAAATACCATCAACCAGCAATTGGTTTGTAAGATTTTTTGATCCACAACCAATCACATAATATTTGTGTATCGAGAAAATGAATCTAGAACCGAGTAATTGTTTCCAGACCTGCCCCAAGTTCTTGAATCGATTCAAATATTTGGAGGATATGAATTATTTTGTGGGGAAAGATGAAGCCAATCAAGCTGTCATATGTAGACTTTATATGCCAATAATGTATTACTTGAAATCTTATTTTGATTCGTTATTTTCTGGATAACTAATATATTCCACAGTAGTTTACACAACTCCCTCTTTAAAGAAGAAACAGATCAAAAGGAAAATGGATAAAGTGTATGTTCGAGATAAAGGCCAACTGGAAACAGCTAGAAAGAGATCTTATGTTTCTAATTGGTAGCTCGTGAACCTATATATTGTTTTTTTTTTTTGTTTTGTTTTTCAAATGAAAATTTTCATAGACAGAACCCAGTGATAACATGTTTTTACTCCCACTCCAGGGGACGGCAGATGAAGTTGTTGATTGCTCCCATGGAAGGCAGCTTTGGGAGCTTAGCAAGGAAAAGTACGAACCCCTCTGGATAAATGGGGGCGGCCATTGCAATCTTGAATTCTACCCAGAGTTCATTAGACACCTGAAGAAGTTTGTATTGTTCGTTGGTAAGTCAAAGGCCAGAACGATGGACCCTGATGGTCGGAGTAAATCAGCTCAAAGTGGAGCTTCGGATTCATTTGAAGCAGTCTCTGACCAACCTGAGGTCTCTAGGAACAGTCTAGATAGCCGTCTTGAGATGTCTAAGAAGTCGAGCAAACTTGAGAAATCGCGGATGAGCACTGACCAGGTTGACAGGTATAGAAGAAGAAAGGGCTTAGTCTGGTAAAGAGCAACAAATAGCCTGTCTAATAAGTCAAGCTAAGGGCCACTTGAGAAGGTATTGCTCCTATTTCTTCTGCTTCTGTTTTGATGCATTAACTCACGATGGCAAATATTAACCAGATCTTGTTTCCAAAGGTATCAATATGCTCCAAAGATTGTCCAAAATAAAAGGGACTAAACCTCCAGTACGCACTTCATTCAGCGAGCTTCTAATGAAATCCTGCAAAATCAACCACCTCATTAGAGATGGGCATCTGATAGTTTCAATGATCTTGATTTGTCCAATTTGTGTAAATTTCATCTTTTGTTGATTTCGATTCAGCTGGTCGGGTATGGTACATATTTTAACTAATGATCTTTCTTATTATATCAGAGGATTCGAGGATTGATGCATCGTTCACTGTTGTTGAGAGATTATAGTGAAACTCTGTATCAAGTCATTAATTTTTCAATCATAAATCCTCCATCTGGTTTGGCAATGCTATATAGCAGCAGATCCCGGGAGGACTGGAGACAGCCGATCGTTTAACAGCATGGTCTTCATAAGTTGAAAGAAGGATCTTGTGCTTGCCTCATTATCATCATGCTCTTTAGCTTTGAATCAGACAATAGTGTGTACGAGACTGAAAAGATGTTACTATGCTTCCAAGTAAATTTGATTGCAGTTGTGTAATGTATCTGTTTGGAAGATAGAATAGAAAGTTTCTTCTGTGGAACGTTTTTAATTCTAGTGTTCAAATTTAAGGCTGTCAGATGAGAGAAGTGGTTTTCTGCTTTACTTGTGGGTTGGACGGGTCAGCTATGGTAATGTTCTTTAAGATTGCCATCCTGTGGGCTAGTAGTAGTACTAACTAGACTTTGTAAAGCAATAAGCACTTATTGATGATGCCTATTCCCTTCCATTCCCCAACAAAAGTGGACCTTATATGGAGAAATCAAGTTAAATTGTCTTGGTCTGCAACGTTTGCAAATCAGAAATGATTTAGAAAATCTAAAAGTAATACAGGTTCTGACAAGAGGATAAAGGGATTAAATTGTTTACATATTTACACCAAACGGCCTTAAAGGAGGTATTTGGATATTTACACCATACCTTAAGGGAGAGGTATGTGAAAATTTCCCTTTTAGTTATTTGGAGCCTTTTAGTTGTGCAACTCTTCTTTTAGGTATTTTAAGTGACGAAGGTGCCCTTCAGGACGTTGGTCATGAGATCAAGTTCCCTCACCTCAGCTGAGACCTCCAATCAGTCCGAGTAAACAAAGTAATTGTCAATGAGGAAGATGAGTAGGAAACTCCCCTCTTCTTCTCGTGAGGAGTGAGGATGTTGTCCTTCTAGTCGTAAACCGTGTCCGACTTTCTTTCACTTTGTTTTTATTTTTAAACCTTGTCTGAGTGAGAAATGAGAACAGAGCATAATAGAAAAGCGCCACAGAGGCTTCTTGGTGATGTTTATATTTATATTTTAGAGGTTTCATCAATATGGTGATGTTTATATTTATATTTTAGAGGTTTCATCAATAGCAAAAGTGAATAAATATGTGAGATGGGTTCCGCTTCTACTACTCCTTTGGCTTCATCTTCTTCTTCTCATGCCTTGTTTGTTATCTGTTTCTTCCTTCTCTCACAATTTGCTCTTCAAACCGCCCAGAAATATCCCTCCTCACACTGCCATCCATTCAAATGCCAAAACGTCCAAATTAGTTATCACTTCTCCAATGATACCAATCCACAGTGTGGGTTAAGAATCATTAACTGTATCAATAACTTGAAGCTTATTCTCCAAATGGAGGAAATATTGTTGGGGATCGAATCTATATTCTACCACACTAAGACGCTCGTAGTTCATAATCACATCTTCACCAAACTGTTGAAAGAAATCAACTATTCTGCACTCCACAGTTTCACCCCTCCCAACACCTCTTCTTTTTTCCTTGGAAGTTAAGAGCCAGAGCCTTATCATTCTCATACGCAAGCCTGGTTCTCTTACTGAACCTCAACTAAGATTCTTAAACGGTGCTCAACGTCATTGCAAAGGCTGTGGAGACCATGATCTTTTCTTCTTTATTGACGGCAATTTCTCCCAGAATTTTCAATCTTCATTTGCAACAGAACTGACAAAGTATGGTTTTTACGATCAATGTCGAGTTGTTCGTGTTCCTGTGCGTGATCCACTGCCCCAAATAAGTCAGAATTGGCAGGATGAGCACCTCTTCTCTCTACTGGAAACTGGGTTTTCACTTCAATGGAGTCTTCCTTCTGGTATAGATAAGAATTTGCTTTCTTTCGAATTTATCCCACTTGCAACTCTTACTTCAGTTTAAGCATGAATGGAGCTGTTCATTATGAGGGATTTAAACAAAAATTGATTTTAGATACTGCAATTAACTTCTCAGGAAAGGGAATGGAAATGAAAACCAAGTTTCTTACAAATTTTCCTTTATTTTCTCCCCAGCTTGTGAGTTTAAGCTTTCTTGTGTACATGCTGCTGCTGACTTGCTGTTGCTTCTGTATCCTGTCTGAACTAGATAGTTCTGTATTTCACTTAGAAAGCAAATATTTTTTCAGACATCAGAGCAGATTTTTAAATGTGTAATGACAAGAGTGCAAAAAGAGATCAAATAAGATCGTTATTTGTTCGTCATCTTTAAATAAATGTTATTTCTAAATTTTAATAATATTTTTATAGTACTTAGTTTACCCCTAAAATTTTATAAGCACTTAAATAAATGTATTTACCAAACGCTATTTTCTTCAAATAAGCAGTTTATTGTTGCTGTGGATAAGTTGCTCAATAAGTGCTCCCATTGAGCAACTTATCCAATGAGTGCTTATCCACAAGCACAAGCCGGGCCAAACGTAGACTATAAGTGCTTCTCCACTTGAGCCATCTAGAACTAATTCTATATACAACATCACTAATATCTTTCTCTTTATGTATAATTATCTAAAATAGCCAAATTGATTGCTTTTGAGAATCTCCTAATTCTCAATTCTTACCATTACTTCACCTCTACCATTATTTGTGGTAAAGTTACATTCCATGTACTTGGTTTTGACTTATTTTAAAACCTTTAATTTCAAGTTATCTCCCCATAACTCTAGTTTTACAGTTACCAGCTCTCTAGTCTCTAGTTCGGTTCATCAAGACTATATCATTTGCATATAGCATATACTGGTGATGACGGGTTTTGTAAAAGACAAATATATTAGAATGAAATGACAGCTAATACATAAGAACCAATACAAACACCTTTCCAGAGAAATAGGTAGGGACAACCTGTCTCAAGACAGCCTAAACCGTCGCGCAGCTGTTCTGCCAAGAGCGTTCCTTTTCAAACGTCACATGTGAATAAGACAGAGAAGAGACAAGGGGAAAAAGGATATTGCAATAACTAAAAGTCAGTTCGAATGCATATCTCAGAGCAAGAAAACCTCAAGAATTTGAATGACTCGAAGTCTATAACATGTAGAGAATACACGTTTATGATTGACTATCCCCTTTCTCTCTTAGAGCCTTTACTCACTGTTGTCTTCTACCTTTTAAATTTCAAAGATTCTCCAGATCCCTTTAATGGAGGATGCGTTCTGATATTTATAGAGAATTTAGCCTCTCAAAATAAGACAAATGTCAATCAGTCAAATGTCCAAAGAGGAGCTTATAAATATCTCCATGCATTAAACATATCTCAAATGCCACGTGTTTTTCAACACGCTTAAGTTATTTCCAGAAAGAGGGATGAGTCATTTAAATCTTCAAAACTTGCTCCGTGATAGGTTGCCATAGACCTTGAGGAACACGCATTGAATGACACGTGTTACATGCAATATAAATCTAAAAGCAATGTCACCATTCTTGCCGCCATTCCAAATAAGACAAAAACCCCTTTAGATAAGTCATACAACAGATATTATAAGTAGCTGAGGTTTTATCACGTGCTGTTCATTCTGAAAAATCTGTCTCAATCAAACTTTAAGGAGTCACTTCAATGTCATAAATACGTTTCTGAATTCGTATATCTCGTGGGAACTCCTTTTGGCGGCTATTTTCTTTCGAAGGAAGCCAAAATAACCCTATATTTACAAGGTGACTAGTATTCTTTCGAGTTACCTATATAGAGAACTCGAAGTTGAGTGTCTCAGTAGGGAACTCGTTTTCATAACCAATAGTCCCTGTAAAGAAGAGCTTACTTTGGATATCTTTAAGGTTTATAGCTACAGTAACCAATTCGAGTGCCCTTAACTATAATGGATTCAGAAGTAAATATGTTTCCTTGTGAGTTCCTTTTGAAGTAAAGTGAGAGGAAGTTTCTAAAAGGACATAGGAAACCTATCTTCAGGAAATACTTCTGGAGATGGCGTGAATTTGACTTCTGAAGTTCTTTCCAGTGAGGATTTGCTTTTAGAAGTCAAAGTATGTCAAAAATATAAGTCGAAGTCAATTCCTAAAGATGAATAAGAATGACTTCGAGTCTTACTTTGTAATTCGGATGCATTTAAGAGTGCATTCGAGAGGGTAAACCCATATCTTTGTCCTTCGGAAGGAACAAAATTAGTCTTTTTGAGAGTGACAGGCCCTTAGTCCTTTGAGGGTGACAAACCCTTGACGAATTGACTATCTCAGGGTGGTTAGCCTCGAATTCACTTTAGTAGGAGAAAATATACCTCATTCGAATTCACCATCTGGAGGTGGTTAGCCTTCGAATTCACCATCTGAAGGTGGTTAGCCTTCAAGTTTGCCTTCAAATTCGCCTTAGCAGAAGGAAATATGCCTATTTCGTGACCCTTTCAAGGAAAAATATGATAGATAGTCTTTCGAAGTCTATGGATATGACCCAAGAGTGACTTCTGAGTTAGAAGGCATAAAAATTCCCTCGAAGATCTTTCTTCAAGCGAATTACCTTTGAAATGTAAAGATAATGCAATAAAATCACTTGAAGTCTCTTCTAAAGAATGAGCAGATGTGACTTCGAGGTCTTATTGAAGTTTAATATATTTGAGAAGTCCATTAGGAGTAGCATACCCCTGTATCTGTCCTTCGAGAGGAATAAGGTCTTTCAGAAGGAATAAAAAAAAAGGTTATTTACAAGGCAGTATGTCATAGGAATACTAATCCTTATCCTTTTGGACATTCAAAAGGAAGCTAGCCCGTTTGTTAAGTTTGGGAAATGTGGCGTTCCCCTACAAGCTGTAATTCCAAAAGGTTACTTCTCCAAGAAAGTTTTCTTTTTGGTGATAAGGACGGCCAGATATCTCTAAGCCGTTTCAAATATCACCTTTTTACCAAACGGTCCAATCAACGTGCAGTTAGTGTTGACAGTTGACACGTGAGAGATGACTGTGTAGCAGTTAGCAACTTTATTGAATGATTCAATATATGTGGCTATACCCAGTAAATGTGCACATTTTAAGATAGCACCATGTGTTTAGTGGGATTAATTAGACCGCCTGATGACCAATACTAAGGCACATCTTAAATATGAGTAGTTAGTCCAATAATTAAAGTAAACAAGATGGGGCTCAAAACTAACCTTTTTTTCCTAAGCAGCCTATGCCTAGTTCATTGATTGATAAAATATAGAAAGTCTTGTACAACAAATCTGGATTTACCAGATTGGATTTAGGGAGCATGTCCCTCCCAAAATATTCCACAACAATTCTCCTTACAGTATTTAGCAATTTGGTGAGCAACCACATTTCTGTCCCTAGGTACAAAATACAGGTGATATTTGTCAAAAGTTTTGAGTAAAGATTTAGTGTACTTAAGAGCCGGGAGAGATGGCCAAGAGATGTTGTCCTCCACATTATTCAAAAGGCTGATTATGTTTCTGCAATCTGAGGCAACCACCACATGTTTCCTTCCCATTCTCCTAGCTTCCTCTGCCGCCGCACCTATGGCTTTGATTTCGGCTTCTTCCATTGAGATACATTTGGAGCTTTCACCATTGGCTGCAAGAAAATTGCCATCATTATCCCATATACAGAAAGCATACGAGGCAGAATATAAATCAAATGCACCATCACATTTTATGAAGATATAATTTGGGTCCTTCAAGATAACATGAAAATTTGGACTGGGTGTGTTGTCTTGAATTGTGGAGATGTTGTGGAATGAGCATCTGATCACTCCAAGTAAAAGCTTCCATCCAAGCTTTTCGATGGATACTTATGCTGTTGATAATCTGGATAGGGGAACTTCGCTCATTACTAAAAATTCTTTTGTTTCCAGCTTTCCAGATAAGCCACATGATAAGGGTACATTCCTCCGGCCAATTTGGTAAGAGATTTGAGGTTATGGCATTAGCACTCTTGCCAATGAGGAGCTCTTTCCATCTGTTGAGAGATAAGGAGTCACTTTTGACAGTTAAATGTGAGCCGAACCAGATTTGCTGTGCAAAAGCGCAATGAAATAGAATATGTTCACTTGTTTCTTCAGCTAAGTTGCAACTTGAGCATATAGGATCAGCTGATGCAATTCTTCTATTTATCTTGGTTGCAGTAGGAAGAACATCCATTGCACATTTCCAAGCAAAGACTCTGACTCGTTGAGGAACTTTTCGATGCCAGATTTTGTGGAACAGTGCTTTGGAATCAGAGTAACTCGGTTCAGCATTTCGTTGGCAACTCACCAGATAAGCAGACTTGACACTAAATCTCCCATTTTTGCTTGCTTTCCAAATGGCCAAATCCTTACTTGAAGCTTCTAATTTAGGACTAGAGCAAATATTGTTAATCTGCTCCATGGGGAAGAAATTTTTTATCTTTGAAGGATCCCACTGACCTTGGTCATTAAGGAGGAGATTGACATTTTCAATTCCTTTATTTGGTCTATTTTTCCAATCTCCATTCGGATCTACAATATTTTCAGCCCAAGGGTCCTTCCAAATATTAACACTCTTACCATTCCCAATCAACCAACTGATATTGTGCTTTAGTAGCAAACCTCCCCATATAATGCTTTTCCAGTTCCAAGTACAGTTGGCTGGAGGAGGGTCATGAAGGAAGCACTTCTTATTCAAATATTTCTTTGTAAGGATTTGAGTCCATAATGCATCCTTCTCAATGAGAAAGTGCCAGGCTAGCTTTGCTAGCAAGGCCTGATTCATATTTTTAGCCTTTTGCAGACCTAAACCACCCCTAGTAATTGGAGAGCAAATATTTTCCCAATTTAAAAGAGGAAAAGACTTACTGTTTTGATTATGCTGCCACCAGAAATTCCTTGCTAAGCTGTCGAGCTTGGATAGTTGTTTGTTGTTGAGTTTTATCATTGACATAGTACAACATGGGATTGCCTATGTGACAACTTTCAATAGGGTTAGTCTTCCTCCTTGGGATAAAACTTTTGTTTGCCAACCTTCCAAGTCTTTTGCGGACCCTATCAATGATCAAGTTACCCGCCTGGTATTCCTTACGGCCAATTTTGATTGGGATCCCAAGATATTTATCTTTCTCCAATGTGGTATTCATGTCTAGTAATTGTTTGATTTCCTTTTGAGTCTGTCTTGGAGTGTTTTTGCTGAAGAAGATACTAGACTTGGAGAAATTTGTCATTTGTCCTGAGCAAGTACAGTATTCATTGAGGATCGCCTTTATATTTTCTGCTTCCATCTTATT
>JAUPMG010000017.1:5611958-5622171 GCA_031762675.1 Pachysandra terminalis
TGCTCCCCCAAATATGGAACAATCGTCTGCAAATAATAGATGAGTGATGGGTTGACATCCTCTTGCCACACGGATACTTTCTGCTTCCATCTTATTTGCTCCCCCAAATATGGAACAATCGTCTGCAAATAATAGATGAGTGATGGGTTGACATCCTCTTGCCACACGGATACCGTTTATCTTGCCTTCTTCTTACATTTGTTTCAGCTTTCTAGATAAAAATTCGGTACAAATAATGAATAAATATGGTGAGAGAGGATCACCTTGACGTAGGCCTTGTGTTGGATAAATTCTTTTCGATGCATTGCCATTAATCAGGATAGAATCGGAGACAGAGGATATACAGTGTTTGATCATGTTTATCCATTTTGTTGTGAAGCCCAATCTTTGAAGATAATTTAGTAGGAAATCCCAGTTAACTCTGACATACGCCTTTGCATTGTCGAGCTTTAGAGCAAAAGTCCACCTTTCCCTTGTTTTTTACGGATAGTATGGAGGACTTCATGAGCGATCACTACATTATCAGAAATTTGTCTTCCCTGAATGAAAGCGCTATGGAAAGGAGATATGAGCTTAGGGAGGAGTGGCGTAAGCCGATTAGCCAGGAGTTTAGATATAATTTTATAAATCACATTACATAGGCTAATCGGCCTAATGTGCTCAGGTTTCTCCACTTTATTTGTCTTCGGAATGAGAAAATACTTGTATGATTTATTCTAGATGCAAAGTGATCCTGAGTGAAAAAGTAAGTCACGAACTTACAAATATCCTCTTTCACAGTATTCTAGGCCGATTGAAAGAAGATGGCCGAAAAACCATCAGGTCATGGGGCTTTGTGTGCTCCAAGCTGAAATACCGTCTGTTTGATCTCTTCTTCCGAAGATAGTGCTATTAGCTGATTGTTCTCCTCAGTTGTAATCATATTTGCAAACATATCATTTGGTATAGCTGTCGTGTTAGCTGTAGGGGAAGAAGGAGACCAGATACCACTAAAGTGATTCAATAGCATACTCTTTATCTTTGTTCTATCCGAGGTCTAGGAATTATCCTTTCTTTTGAGCCATTCAATCTTGTTTTTCCTTCTTCTGTTCATTGTTGAAAGGAAAAAGAATTTAGAATTTTTATCTTCTTCTTTCAACCAAATTTCTCTTGATTTCATTCTCCATAACCTTTCCTCCCTCCTTAAAAGTTCTCTCCATCTAGAAGCTAACAGATCAAGCTTTTCTTCTCTATTATCATTTGAACCTTGGCTCTGGATATAATCCCATTCCTTTTTGACTTTTTGTACTTCCTTATGGATGAACCCAAAATGATCTCTGTTCCAAATTTTTAGGACTTTCTTAGTATTTTTCAGTTCGAGGAAAAGAGATTGATTAGGGGTACGATTGGGATTAGCCTCCCGTGCCATATCAATAATTTTGAAACAGTTAGGATCGGTCAGCCACAAAGGTTGGAAATGGAATTGGCTTTTCATTTTGCTGTTTGAGGGGATAGTATCAAGTATGATTGGGAGATGGTCAGAGCATGGGGTGAGGAGGCTTGTGACTTTTGCTTCAGGAAAGATAAGGCTCCATTCAGGATTCACTAATACTTTGTCCAGTCTTTCTTTGATATTAGACTTCCCTTTCCTTCTGTTGTTCCAAGTAAATAAGGGACCCTGAGCACCGAGATCCAATAAACCAAAATTTTGACAGAAATCTTGAAACTTCTTTATTTGTTGTGATCCGTATTGAGAGCGACGACTCTTTTCGGACAGGTCTGCAATTTGATTGAAATCCCCAATTATCATCCAGGGAGTTGAAAAATTGTCTCGGAATGATGAGAGAAAAAGCCAATCATCAGAGCGAAGTTCCTTTCTCGGACTGCCATAAATACAACTAAGTATCCATGGATGATTTGGAGGTTCCGAAGAAACTTGGCAGTGTATACCTCTTGCTGAAGAATGTAGGATTTGAATATCAATGTTCTCTTTCCATACTAAGCACAGACCACCAGCAGTCCCCTCGGCCGGAACAATTTCCCAGTTAGGGTATTTTAAGGGGTTCACCACTCTTCTCCGGCATTTATTTGTATCAAGTTTAGTCTCAATAAGAAAAATAATACCAGCATTAGTTTCAGATACAAAGGCTTTAAGGGATTGATTTGTAGTAGAGTGCCCACATCCACGACAGTTCCAACTCATGATAATCATGGCTCCTGGTGGGGCGACATTGGGCTCGCCTCCTCAACTCGGATGCAGTAAGTACAGAAATGGAATCAACCAAAAGAAGGAGAGGTACCTTGGGTGGGGCATGATCCTTGTTTCCTGGATTGAAGGTGAAATCTGAAGGTATGTGATTATCTTCTTCCATCTCTTCGGATCTTTGAGTCATGTTCTGTAGAGAGTTAGTCATGTTGAGATTCAGGCTTCTTGATATCTGAGTGTGGATGTGATTGTTATTCAGAACAGCATCCATAAGTGCTCCCGAGGATTCAATAGAAGAGATATTGGGGATTGAAAATGGTTGGGTTGGATAACAGGGGGTTTCAAAGCCTGGTGGGGGATGATCAAGCTCTTTTGGGGGATTCCATGGGTGTGTATTAGGTGGGCCTAGTTCATGTTGGATTGGACTAGTAATTTGGTTTAGGCCTAGCCAGTACGAGTTGGGTATTGGTGGTTCAGAGGTGAACTGGTGGGTTGAGTAGGAAAAGTCAAGGGTTGGAAGTTATGTCGGTGGATAGGGTTTGCTGAGTCATGTTAATAGGGGGTAGGGTGCAATCATATGATCAGAAAAAGGTATGGCTGATATATCCTCACTGATTTCTTCTGCAGTCAGCACCCTGCTCTGCTTTCGTGTAAGAAAGTTGCATTCAGTAGTTGCTGGGCTCGAGGCTGTTAAGTGGCGATTTGTTGTTTGCTCATTTGAGTTGGGAACAATCTGGCGGCAGATTTTCATATCTTGATTAGAAGAATCCATGATAAAGTCAATAAATGCTGATTTATGGGTCGGGTCAGTCTTTTCAGTGGGCTCAAGCTCTTGTTCTCGGGTCTTGTTAGATTGCTCTTCATTTGGATCAGCAGACGGGTTCGGGTTATCACTTGCACTACCCGGAGAACTATCTCGGATGTTCTGCACATTTCGCGCCGGTGAAGTAATCGTCTCCGGTGAAGATTCATGGTGCCATTTATCAGAGTTTTGTGGCTTGTGATTTGATTTTTCTGCTCTTGGTCTGTGAGGTGAATCAATGCGCAACCATGGGCCGTATTTCATTGCATGGGGATGTTCATTGGCCAGCTTTCTCATTGTTCTTTGATGGTCTGAGAGAGCTTCATCTGGGAGTGGAGCTTCCAGTTCAGTTGTGCATTCATGTTTGAGGTGACCTATAATTCCACATTTTTCACTAAAACATGGGAGCCTTTCATAGGCAAATCGGATCCAAACAGGGGTTAGATCAGTGCGCATGCAGAAAAAGCCTGAATTAATGGGTTTATCCAAACATAGTTCTACCCGAACTCTGATATAATCATCCCAAATATTATGTTTTCCCGAATCAACAAACGTGATAACTTTCCCTACCTTGTTACCAATCTGCCTCACGTCTGAAGGATTATACTTATTGAGAGGTTGATTATAAGCTCTAAACCAAATCTGAAGAGTATTGAAAATGATTTCTTTGGGAAGAAGATCCGAGTTAGGATTCCAAGGTTGGAAGAGCAAAGGGTAGCCGTCCACATTCCAAGGTCCTAGGTTTTGAATCCGAGCCAATTCTCCCATTATCTCAAATCTAAAGATGAATATGTTGCTAGCTACCACAGAGGATTGAAACATACCTTGTACTTTCCAGGCCCCAGCTCACAAGATTTTTGATAGTGGAATGAAGCACTGGTGTGGGAGCCAGAACCTTACCTACAAGGCTGAATTTGTATAATCTCTCCATACAGAGATCCTCATTTGCAGAGAAAAACATGCTATCAGGTTCAGGGTGTTGGAGTTTTAAAGATGTTTGGAGTTTGGATCCTAGGTCCTCCATCTGTATAGGAACAAGAGCATTTTTAGAAGAAGATGATGCCATTTGGGTGATAAAGTTGGGATTAGATAAAAGAGAGGATGGGAATAAATAAGGAGTGATAGAAAGGGGTAAAGGTTAGGTTGGGAAAACAAAAGGATCAAGAGATTAGGAAAATGGAGAGAGTGCTGAAGATAAAAGATAATAGAAGAGATTGCAAAGGATTAAGCTATTTGGATGTGATGAGAAATGAAGAGGGATGGAAAAGGGATTCATAGGCAGAGAAATTAGGGGATCATCGTTGAAACTTCATTGTTTAGGGTTATCCATGGGTAAGCACTCCATGATTCGGACACAGTACAGTCTTGCATGACATCTAGTAGCTCAAAACTAACCCTTAACGTAAACTTATTGTTACTAGAAACTCATTCGTCTTGCATCCACTATTCTCACCTTAGTTATTATACGGTCAGTCTGTTGGGAGTAGTCCAACTCTTGATCTCGCCTCCTGCCTACCAAACCTCAGAGCTGTGGTCCAACATAATCCCATTCTTTCTGGTTTGAGGGTATTGTACCCTGCTAAACGGACATACTGGTTTGACATTTACAAGGTAATGCTGTGTTCATATATTCTTTCTCATGCCTGTATCATGTGTTAGATGGAAACTGATTGCTTAATGTTTTTTCAGAACATTGACAAAATCAGATGGTGAACTTTCCGGTTCTGGTTTATTCATGTACTTTTCTTTAAGTTATTACATAAGCAACATCCTTGAATATTCTTCTATTCCTCTCAGTCCATAACATCCAATCAATAGCCACCGGGCAAAAGTTACAAAGGTTAATTTCCTTGGTTTTCATCTTCCTCCTGCCCCAACAAAACCTCCACGAAATATCTACATTACACCCAGCATAAGTTAAATATCCTATTAGAAGCTGCTCAAATATACGGGGTTACATCACAATGCACTAATAGGTGAGACACCAACCATTCGGTATTCTTACACATCATGACATCTTGTCAGCCATTTGAACTGATCAGGGGTTATATATTCGTATGTATCATTTGTGGGTCATATAAAACTGTGGATAAATAATTTCAGAAAAACAACAGGAGGACAAATTCAAAATACCATCAACCAGCAATTGGTTTGTAACATTTTTTGATCCCACAACCAATCACATAATATTTGTGTATCGAGAAAATGAATCTAGATCCGAGTAATTGTTTCCAGACCTGCCCCAAGTTCTTGAATCGATTCAAATATTTGGAGGATATGAATTAGTTTTTGGGGAAAGATCGATGAAGCCAATCAAGCTGTCATATGTAGACTTTATATTGCAATAATGTACTGCCTGAAATCTTATTTTGATTCGTTATTTTCTGATAACTAATATATTCCACATTAGTTTACACAACTACCTCTTCAAAAGGAAAATGGATAAAGCGTATGTCTGAGATAAAGGCCAACTAGACACAGCTAGAAAGAGATCATATGTTTCTAATTGGTAGCTCGTGAACCTCTCTCTCTCTCTCTCTCTCTCTCTCTCTCTCTCTCTATATATATATATATATATTTTTTGTTTTGTATTTCAAATGAAAATTTTCATAGACAGAACCCAATGATAACATGTTTTTACTCCTACCAAGGAACGGCAGATGAAGTTGTTGATTGCTCCCATGGAAGGCAGCTTTGGGAGCTTAGCAAGGAAAAGTATGAACCCCTCTGGATAAATGGGGGTGGCCATTGCAATCTTGAGTTCTACCCAGAGTTCATTAGACAACTGAAGAAGTTTGTATTTGTTAGAGATAGTGGGTGTCTCATATTCACTAGGCTCTTGATCTAAGGAGAAGGTGGCCTGAGGGGCCCCATGGGGAGAGGCTACCTTCCTGGATCAGGTTAACTCGTTGTGTGTGTCGGTATAGTATCAAAGGGGTTGGGCGTGCGGGGTACAGTAAGGGTATATTGGGGATTTGTCCCATATATCCATATGGAGTTAAGTTGTAACCCTAATTTCTTTTTGAACATAGTAGAAACCTTCTTCTCTCCTCCTGAGGACGTAGGCAAGCTTGGCCGAACCTCGTAAATTTGTGTGCATTGTTAATCTTTGTTTCCTGTTTATCTTTATTGCTTGATCTCGACTTAAACATATTGTTCGTTGGTAAGTCAAAGGCCAGAATGATGGACTCTGATGGTCGGAGTAAATCAGTTCAAAGTGGAACTTCGGATTCATTTGAAGCATTCTTTGACCAACCTGAGGTCTCTAGGAGCAGTCTAGATAGCCGACTTGAGATGTCTAAGAAGTCGAGCAAACTTGAAAAATCACGGATGAGCAGTGACCAGGTTGACAAGTATAGGAGAAGAAAGGGCTTAGTCTGGTAAAGACCAACAAAGAGCCTTTCTAATAAGTCAAGCTAAGAGTCACTTGAGAAGGTATTGCTCCTATTTCTTCTGCTTCTGTTTTGATGCATTAACTCACGATGGCAAATATTAGCCAGATCTTGTTTCCAAAGGTATCAATATGGTCTAAAGATTATCCAAAATAGAAGGGAATGAACCTCCAGTACGCACCTCATTTCAGTGAGCTTCTAATGGAATCCTGCAAAATCAACCACCTCATTAGAGATGGGCATCTGATAGTTTCATTGATCTTGATTTGTCCAAATTGTGTAATTTTCATCTTTTGTTGATTTCGATTCAGCTGGTCGGATATGGTACTTATTTTAACTAATGATCTTTCTTATTCTGTCAGAGGGTTCGAGGAATGATGCACCATTCATTGTTGTTGAGAGATTATAGTGAAACTTTGTATCAAGTCGTTAACTTTTCAATCATAAATCCTCCATCTGGTTTGGCAATGCTATATAGCAGCAGATCCCGGGAGGACTGGAGACAGCCGGTCGTTTAACAGCATGGTCTTCATAAGTTGAAAGAAGGATCTTGTGCTTGCCCCATTATCATCATGCCATTTAGCTTTGAATCAGAAATGATTTTTGATTGCAGTTGTGTAATGTATCTGTTTGGAAGAAAGAATAGAAAGTTTCTTCCGTTGAACATTTTTAATTCTAGTGTTCAAATTTAAGGATGTCAGATGAGAGAAGTGGATTTCTGCTTTACTTGGGGGTTGGACGGGTCAGCTATGGTAATGTTCTTTAAGATTGCCATCCTGTGGGCTAGTAGTAGTACTAGACTTTGTAAAGCAATAAGCACTTATTGATGATGCCTATTCCCTTCCATTCCCCGTCCCAACAAAAGTGGACCTTATATAGAGAAATCAAGTTAAACTGTCTTGGTCTGCAACGTTTGCATCTCAAAAATGATTTAAAAAATCTTAAAGTAATACAGGTTCTGACAAGAGGATAAAGAGATTAAATTGTTTAGATATTTACACCGAACGGCCTTAAAGGAGGTATTTGGATATTTACACCATACCTTTAGGCTTAAGGGAGAGGTATGTGAAAATTTCCTTTTTTGTTATTTGGAGCAGTTGTGAGAACTCTTCTTTTAGGTATTTTAAGTGACGAAGGTGCCCTTCGGGATGTTGGTTACTTATGAGTAGGAAACTCCCCTCCCCTCCTCGTGAGGACGTTGCTCTTCTAGTCTTAAACTGTGTCCGACTCTCTCTCTCTCTCTCTCTCTCTCTCTCTCTCTTTTTGGGTTTGTTTTTCTGTTTTTTTTTTAAGGTGGGTGTAAGGTTTGACCTTGTCTGAGTGAGAAGTGAGAACAGATTTTTTTTTTTTTGGAAATGAGAAGTGAGAAGAGAACATAATAGAAAAGAGCCAAAAAAGAGGCTTGGTGATGGTTTTATTTTAGAGGTATCAATAGAAAAAGTTGATGAAGATGTGAGATGGGTTCTGCTTCTACTATTCCTTTGGCTTCATCATCTTCTTCATATTCCTTGTTTGTTATCTGTTTCTTCCTTCTCTCACAATTTGCTCTTCAATCCGCCCAGAAATACCCCTCTTCACGCTGCCATCCATTCAAATGCCAAAACCTCTATATTGGTTATCCCTTCTCTAATGACACCAATCCACAGTGTGGGTTAAGCATCATTAACTGTGGCCATTTTTTGAGTTTTATATTGAAGCCTATACTCCAAATGGGGGACACTTGGTTGAATGTCGAATCTATATTCTACCACAATAAGACGCTCGTAGTTCATTATCAGCTACTCACCGAACAGTTGAAAGAAAACAATTGTTCTCTACTTCCAAATTTCACCATACCCAACTCCATTCCTCTTTCCTTTGAAGTTAAGAGCCAGAGCGTTATAATTCTCATATGCAAGCCTTCTTCTCTTACTTACCTTCAACTAAGATTGTTAAACACCACTCAACGTGGTTACAGACTCTGTGGAGACCATGATCTTTACTTCTTGAATGATGGCAATTTCACCCAGAATTGGCAATCTTCATTTGCACCACTACTGAGAAAGCATGGTTTTTACGATCGATGTCGAGTTGTTCGTGTTCCTGTCGGTGATCCACTGCCCCAAATAACTCAGAATTGGCAGGTTGAGCACCTCTTCTCTTCACTGGAAACTGGGTTTTCACTTCAATGGAGTCTTCCTCCTTCTGGATCTGGTATAGGTATGAATTTGCTTTCTTTCGAATTCATGCCACTTGATACCCTTACTGTTGTTATAAGCGATGTGTTCGGTTTAAATATGAATGAAACTGTTCATTATGAGGGATTTTAACAAAAGATGATTTTAGATACTGTAAGTAACTTCCCAGGAAAGGGAATGGAAATGAAAACAAGTTTGTTAAATTTTTTTCTTTATTTTCTCACCATTTTGTGAGTTTAATCTTTCTTGTGTAAATGCTGCTGACTTGCTGTTGCCTCTGTACCATGTCTCAACTAGACAGCTCTGTTTTGCATTTAGAAAGCAAATATTTTTTCAGACTTCAGATCAGATTTTTAAATGGGTATTGACAGAAGTACAAAAAGGAGATCAAATAGAATCCTTATTAATTCATCATCATCATCAAGTTGGCAACAAGAATCTTGTTCCTCCACCCCAATATGTCAAAAACCGTATCTTCAGTCCAATTGCGAGGATCCTTATTAGTAGTTAAAATATATAAAGTAGATTTTAATGATCAGATTTTGGCTACTTCTTTGTGTATGATAATGTATAGAACTTTCAGACTGTATATTCACTTCACATAGATTTTTAACGATTAGTATTTCAAGCTAACACATGTTGTATTCCATGATTACTGTTGCAGGAGAGAGAATCAAGATGAAAAGGAAGCTTATAATAGGTAACAAACCTCTCAAATTAAATTGCCTATGTTCCATGTATCAACTAGATAGCTCTGTTTTTCATTAGAGAATAAATATGTTTGTTCACACTTCTGATCTTTATCATTAAATTGATAATAACAAAAATACAAAAAGAGAATTAATATTGTGCTCCAATACAACATAGCAGGTTTAGTAGCAAAGTTGTTGTAGGAAAGGTACAACTACTGAAGATTTTTGTTTTCTTCACTTTTTTAAAATCAAAGTTTTTATTTTTGGGTTCATGAAAAAACAAAGAGCAAAATTATTGTCTCCCTAGCTTTCCTCATTCTTTTATGTTAAAATCCTCAATGCGCCATTAAGACCTCTGGTTGCAGTGGCGCACAAGCTGTTGGTGTCTCACATGTCTTGGTGATTTGGAACATTAGTATTCAGAGCATAGGAAAGGAGCACAGAGGATTTCATCCCAAAGGAACAGATGTGCCTACATTTTCAGCAAAGATAAGAGGATTTAGGCTTGATGGAGTTCTAAAATCGACGGTTATAGAGGTTATAAAAAATATTCTAACACTCAAAAGAGGAAATAAAATAAATAAAATGCTTTTTAATATGGATAATTTGATTAGCAGGTCTTGAATTTTAACATTGTATGTTGTCCAACTTTATCGAGCTTTCAGAATCTTTAGACAATAAATCTTTCTCCCCATCATTTTTGCTAATAACTTGGTCATTTTCTTCTCTTGTTTGCTTACAGCTGCATCTCTTGGTTGTGGTATGATTGTAATAGTTCTAGTTTGTTGCACCATATGGAAATCTCCATCAAATAGTCCAACCTTCATTTGGAAGAAGAGAACAAAGAATGCTCAAAATGTGGAGAATTTTCTAAAGAAGTTTGGGAACCTGGTTCCAAAAAGATACAGCTACTCGGAGATCAAGAAAATGACCAACTCCTTCAAAACTAAATTAGGCCAAGGTGG
>JAUPMG010000017.1:5623041-5639348 GCA_031762675.1 Pachysandra terminalis
CCAAAAAGATACAGCTACTCCGAGATCAAGAAAATGACCAACTCCTTCAAAACTAAATTAGGCCAAGGTGGATTTGGGAGCGTGTTCAAAGGAAAGCTACTTGATGGCCGTTTGGTTGCTGTGAAGGTCTTAAGTGAGTCTAAACGCAATGGAGAAGAATTCATTAATGAGGTTGCGAGAATTAGTCGGACTTCCCATGTCAATGTGGTGAAGCTTATCGGTTTTTGTTTCAATGGGTTCAGAAGAGCTCTTGTTTATGAGCTCATGCCTAATGGATCTCTTGAAAAGTTCATCTACGATGACAAGAAAAAATCCAAAGTAGATCTTTGCCTAATATGGGAAAGAATATACCAAATTGCAATTGGCATTGCTCGAGGGCTGGGATACTTACATCATGGTTGTAGTACACGCATTGACATCAAGCCTCATAACATTCTCTTAGACCAAGACTTTTGTCCAAAGATTTCTGATTTTGTACTTGCAAAATTGTGTCTAGAGAAAGAGTGTTGTATCAATGGCCGTTGCGAGAGGGACCACAGGGTACATTGCCCCTGAAGTATTCTCTAAAAATTTTGGAGTTGTCTCTCACAAGTCGGATGTCTTTAGCTATGGAATGATGATTTTAGAAATGGTTGGAGGAAGGCAAAACTTAGATGTTGCAGTAGAACATACTAGCGAAATATATTTTCCACATTGGATTTACAAGTGTCTCAGTGTAGGCAAACATTTTGGATTACAAGGGGTAATGACGACAGAGGAAGAAGAAGTTGCAAGGAAGATGATTCTAGTGGGTCTGTGGTGCATACAGTCAGATCCATCTAATCGGCCTTCCATGCGTAAGGTGATCGAGATGTTGGAAGGAAACCTTGAATCCTTACAACTACCTCCAGAACCTTTCATATCATCTCAACAAAGATCAACAACAGGTTCTTCCACTACATCAATACCATAAAATGTTGTTCTAAAAATGTATCTTGATTCATCTTTCTTATGAGGAACTGAAAGACTGTAAATCTATCTATGGAATGGTTAGGATGGATGAGATTCATTATTGTACAAACCAGCAATGCATTTCATTGTACATTCTATGGTATTCATGAACTTGCGCATTTACCTATAAAAGCCTTAGTTAAGAACATGAATTCATCAAATGATAAGTTGTATCTAAATTTCACATTGTGGTTCAATAATCGGCAAGGAAATTAGGATATGACTAAATATCATCTGCAACCTATATGCGTTATACACTATCTCATGAATTCATTTTAATACGCTTCCCTGAATCTCAATTACATATTAGTCGAGTTCATGAGGTAAATGTGAAAATTCCACTCATTATAGTCTAGTCGATCTTTTGTATGCGAGTTTTATCACACTGGGAAGTTGAATCAACAAAAGGGAAAGGAAGTTGTCAGAATTGAAACTGGGGCAATGGGGTATACCTCAGATCGTTCGTATTATGAATATGTCAAAGGGAAGATGGATCAACAAAAGCAAATCAGAAAGAAAACTAGGGCATTCTTTATATCCGATTCATGCCAATGGAGTATACCTCATATTGGTTATTCCCACTCTCTTAACTAAAAAGACAAAAGCAGGAAAATTTAACAATCGCTAAATGTTTGTCAACAAGTATGTGATCGTCAAACTGATTATATGCCACTAAATAACATTATCAAAACTAGTATTTCACCAAATTCATTTTCTTGCAATTATAACAGGGGAGGAGAAAATTTAACTTCGAACATGACAGGATATGGAAAGATGCAAAACCATCTTTCTTACCTCAAGTTTTGTAGTCTCTGGAAAGCAATGCAGGAATGCAAAGACCTGCAAAAGCGATTATCTGGATCAATAATAATTTAACGACTCAAGTATCCTAGTTTTAATGATCAGTCAAGCAATCGGTGACCCACTACAAGATCAGTGATTCGTATTTAATTGATGTTATTCGAGGAATAGGGATGAGTCAACCCGGCAAACCACCAAGTTCATCCGAGTCGACTCCATGTAGAGAGTCATAAGTCACAAAAGATCAATTATCAACAGAACATAAATCTGTAATCATATGAATAGATTAACTTCTGTTATGTGGGCGTCTCGAATTCAACCGGGTGGATGACCCACAGCCCTATTCCATAAATGGTGAGCCCACCCGACCGCGACTCATGGTGGGTTCCAACTTGACTCAACCCGGTTCAAGTTTGTAAGGGGTCAAAGGCTTTTGATATCAGGGTTTTCGAGAGCGAAGAGCTCGTTTTTGATATCAGGGGTTTTGAGAATGAAGAGCTCATTCTGTAATCTCCTCATTTTTCCTCATATAGTGAAACCTAATCTCCCCATTTTTCCTCATATAGTGAAACCTTTTCTGATCTTCGCCCGTGGAAGTAGGCTTCCAAGTAAATCGTTTGTGTGCTTGAGATCTCTGTTATTTCTCTATTTGTTTCTTGCTTCTTATTTCTCTATTTGTTTCTTACTTCTTTGGCATTATCAGTCTAGGGTTTCATTACAACTTCAGTCAAGACTAGGAAATTAATTTTCTTGATCAACCCAATAAGTAAAAAACAAAACTAAATAAAAAAACAGGAATTTAAACAAATCACAGCAATAGTTGATACAGAGATTCTATTAATAAGAGCATCAGTAGTAAGTACCGAGAAAGATTCAATTTACACAAACTAGATGCTTTCATCTTTCATTTTACAATCAAATTAGGAGGGAGCTACACTGAATCAACAAAGATGAATTCCACCAAAAATTTCCTTCACTACAACTCCCAAATCCATCTTTATCTTTCCAGTATTTCAGGACTTCCTTGCACTTTTTCCACTTGGGTATTGCTTAGAAATCCATCTCCAAACCTTCAAACTCTTCCTGCTCTTTCTGATCCCTTCATCACAAACTGTAATCCTACAAGAACTACTCCTATTACTGAAGATCCCAGCAGCTCCTCCTCTCAAATGCCCAAAAGAATCACACTCATGTTCTAACAAATCACTCCCTCTCAAGCCACAAGATCCAGACTTTGCTCTACCTCCAGCCTTCAGACCAGGAGGAAACTCAGATTTTGATTCTGGAGAAAAACTTAGCTTTAAATCAATAAAATCTGAGTCCTCCACCCCATTAAAACTACCCTCAAACTCCAAGAAACCACCTTGCTTTTCTCCATTCAAAACAGCTCTTCTTGATTCTATTTCATTGAAATTACCTTTCTTTTCTGATTCACAAACAACCCCTCCATCTTCTGATTCATTCAGACCATCCCTGAAACCATTCTCTCTTTTCTTCCCGAAAATGCCCCTAAACCTCCAAAACCCACTTCTCTTAACATCAACACAGGCACTATTACTCCTCTTGAGTAAAGACACAGCTTCTAATGATTTCTCTTCCCCATTTGAATGCTTTGCCAAGGACTGATTAGGGAATTCAGAGAGCTTCTCGTTCTCAATAAGGAAGGAGATACGACCAACACTACCCACCTCAACAGTACAGGAATTCCGGTTGGAGGAGGAGATATCAGAGGAGCAAGAACATGAAGAGAGGCGTTGCTCTCCACAGTCGGAACAAACAAGCTTGATCAACCGATCCTTGAGGCAAAAAGCACATATCCCAACAGAAGATGAAGATGGGTGTTTCTTGCATGGACGATCTGATGAAGAGTAATAGTCTGAGAACCAGCTGTTGCTGTTAGAAGATTCATCAATGACTTTGGCTTTGGCTTTGCCCCTGTCTTTATCTTTCATGGCTTCTCTTCTTCCTATTCTTCAACTTGGAAGATCAAACAAAAGAACTCCCCAGTTGAGTTTGAAGCTTGTGGGAGACTATAGGAGTTGGGTTTTGAAAGCAGCAAAGACTTCAAGAAGATCAAAGAACTTAAAAAAGAAGAGAGAGAGAGAGAGAGAGAGAGAGAGAGAGACGTTAACTTTACGTTTCCTGTGAAAGAGTGGTGTGATGGAAATGATGATTGACGGAAGGCAATTACAATACACAAGTGTATGTGCAGAGAGAGGTATTAATTTGTTCTGTAACCGGAAATTAAAGTGAGAAAGTGATCAAACTTGTCTCTGCATCTCTCTCTCTCTCGAGTTTAGACTCTAGACATATGAAAGGCTGATACCGTACTCGCTTCAGTAGGTATTAGGTAATACTCAATCGGACAAAATTACGAAAATAGCTTGTAAATTTGACGAGTGAGCAAGCACGTGAACGTGTTGACTTGTGACTGGTAGAACCTTGCGCGTGCAGACAAAGAAGTTGTGGGCTTCAACTTTCCTTTAATTGGGGAAGGTGACATAAATTCCGGATATTTTCTTTCTTTGATTGTCGTTTTGGGTTGTCAAGAAGTTTCTTCGTCGGTGGATGAAATCTCATAGATCTTTACGTCTATGATCTATCTGTCAGGAGGATTGATTCCATCAGGAGAAGAAATAAAGATCTATAGTATTATCTAATGTCGTTGTCCTAGGGATCTTCGATAGATTGTCCTGGGTCCCACACTCTTTTCCTTAAGGGTTTGATGTTGTACTTTCAGGCTAATTCATCTTAATTGTCCTCCTTATATCAATACCATCCGATCTGTCACATGATAGATTAAGACAAGGTGTTATGATCCTTTACAGTAGATCTCAAGGTTTAAAGTCTCAGGATCGGGGACCGGATCGGTCCTAGCCCATCCCAATCCGGACCGGCGATACCCAAGCTTTTAGGTCTCGGGATCTTGGATCGGATCGTCCCGGCTGATCTCGATCCAGATAGCCGATACCGGCCAATATCGGTTGATCCAGATCCGATCCAAAATGTTGGATACTAGCGTACCGGTCAAGCCCGATACCAACAGGATCGTCCGTTTTATAAATTAAAAAAAAAAAAAACTTTGAATCAAACCAATCCAGTCATTGGAGCAATCCGATCGGCCAGTCAAGATCGGTATCGATTGGACCGATCCGATCCAAAGCCACTTGATACAATAGTTGCATCGCAGCTTAGGATTGGACCATTTCTGGCCAATCCCAATACGGACCGGTTGATCCGGACCTGATTGGTCCAATCCTTGAAACCATGGCGATATCGGCCGGTCTAGATCAGGTACAAAAATTGGATCGCCCTTTAAAAAAAATTGGATCGATCAGACCAGTGGCACTGGAATGACGATACGGTACCGCCGTTTTGTGGTATTGGTAGCCAAACCAGTGGTACCAATGGAGATTGATCGGTACCGGAACGAATCGGTCCAAGTCGATGTGTGTCTGGACAATTCTATTAATAAAAAAAAAACATTGGACCGGTTGGACCATTCCGATCCAGGCCAATCCCAATACAGACCGAGCGAAGTGGACTGAATCGACCCGATCCTTGAAACCATGGTAGATCTACCTATCCCTCCTCCTTAAATGAATATATTTTGGTCTAGTGTCGTTGACTTACAGTTTATGGGTAACCCTTAAATTGTGGTAACAGTAGCATTGTTTAGATGAGAAATACAATTCAAAGAGAAGTAAACAAGTTTGTGTTAGTGATGATGCAAATCCAAGTAGACATGGATGAGACCTAAGTGGTGGTTGGTTATGTGGGGGGTAATGGTGGGTTAGTCAGAGAGAAATAATGGTCTACGATGGAAACAAATCATCTATGACCAACCACATTAATGTGGTGCTAAGACGTGCTACAATAAATTCCTTTGATTAAACAAATATCTAACTCTGCCTACCTTATCTTGGATTTATGCTGCCTAACACTTTGGATTTATGGTACAATAAATTCTTTTCATTAAACAAATATCTAACTTTGCCTAACACTAAACACGTTGGATTTATTTTATCACGTGGTTGGCACCAGGGTTTTAAGTCTCGGGATCTTATATCGAACTGGTCCCGGATCTACCGGTCGATCTCAATCTGGATCAACAATATCATATCGATCCAAAAGTTGTATCATCCTTTAGGTATTTATTTATACAATATATTGTACTTTTGTGAAATACATCTCAATTGTCCTCCCTATATCACTACCATCAAACTTTCACATGATACACTAGAAAATGGGTTATGATCCTTTAGGGTAGATCTACTTGTCCTCTTTAAATGAATATGCTTTGGTGTAATGTCGTTGACATATAATTCATACCTAACTCTTAAAGTTTAAAGTTTGTGATGAATATCTTATGTCAATATGGGCTGTGTGAATCTCGTGTGAACTTAATATAGACATTGACACCTATTTCAATTGGATCCACAAAGAAGGCTGGCCATCACCAATTAATATGAAAATCACTTTAGAGTTTATAAGTCTCTTTAAAGTTTTAGAAATGTCAATCACCTTTTTTAGTGGAGCTTACTTGAAAACAGGTGTCAACCTTATATAAAGTTCAAATGAGGTTCAACGGATCAAGTTCACAAAACATGAGAAGACAATTCAAAGAGAAGACGTAAACAATTTGTGCTACTCATGCAAAACATAAGTAGATAGAGATGAGAGCTATGTTGCTTGTTGGGTCATTTTGGTAGGTTATGTGGGATAAATGTGTGATAGTCAGGGACAGGTATCGTCTAAGTTAAAGTCTAACAACATCATACCACGTATGCATCCATGAAATTGATAACTTCTTGTTCCGTTCGGGTGGGATAAGATTTAGGATTGATTATAGATTAGGTTTATTTTAGATTCAACCCGATGAAACCTTGTATATTAGGGATTCCACGAGCCAAGTTCACTGTCCAACAAGTCCCAAAATCGAACCTTATTATATGGGATGGTTTCGGGTCTTGTCGGTTCTAAGTATGGGATTGTCACCCTTAATCCCATATTCAAACTTGCAAATACCTGTTTCTTAACAGGTACATACTGATTACACTAATATATATATTCATATTCGTACAATTTTTTTTTTAAATAAAAACTTTCTAACAAATCAAGTTTCAAAAAATTTACGTAATCTTTAATTGTGGGTTCCATTAAGATAAGACTCATCTCTTAAGTTAAGTTTTCAAAATTGAAGAAACTCTCACCCATTTCTCTTTCTTTTCCTAAATTTAATCTTCCAATCCAATCTAAGTACCATAAATAGTACCTTCTACTCAATCTGAACAATCCAACTTTTTGAACCCACTACCTAGACTACATAGAGGATAAAATTGGTGGGTATATTCATAATTTTGTAGGTAAGCATTGGCTTTTATGTCATTTCAATTAGGCAAAATTATACTTTGACCCGTTGATATTTCTGGTAATTTCAATCAGCCCCTTAGGTTTTTGAAACTATAATAGCACACTTAGTTGGAAACCGAGTCAACCAGAGTTTTTATTCTCGGGATCCTGGATCGGACCGGTACGGGCTGATCCCGATTCGGATCGCCGATTCGATATTGGATCGGCCGATCCTGGTCCGATCCAAATATTGGATCTTTCATTTTTTTTTTAAAAAAAAAATTGGATCAGCCAGAACGATGATACTGCTCAGGATCGGTCGGTATCGGACCTATACCCCCATAGGAGTATGAAGCAAAACTAAACAAATGAAATACAAGCACAACAATCCAATCGTGCCCGTCTTCAACCTTCTCATCCTGTAACATAAGAAATTGCGTAAGCTTAGAATGCCCAGTAAGTAATCATGCAGTCATCCATCCCCATATGTATCAATATGTCAAACATGGTTAGCAACATAAATATGAGATAAAATGAAAAAATTACTGATTTAAGTATGAGATGCAATGATATGAAATGAGACAATTTACATTCTCTAGATGAATGCTCAAATAGAAGAATACAATGAAAATGAGATGCAATAATGAACTAAGCAAACATGTCTTGTTAAGTTCCCCTCAATGTGCAGCTTCCAAATCAAATTAACTTCGGGACAAAGGTCACCAGGGATTACCGGATGGTCCCCTATTAGTTCCAAGCGTTAACCCATAGTACCGAGGCTACCATGTACTAATTTGTGAGTGTACATTACTCAAGGGATAACGAACCTGTATAGGAACTCGTAAGCATCGTACCCTATTTAAAGTGATAGATTTCAACCCACAAGTATGAAGTCAACCTAATTGGATAACCTCGCAAGGAAAATCCATAATTTACCACCTCATGGGCTCACTTAACAGTCAATATCAACCTAGCATGCATGCATTATTAGCTAGGATTCCAAATGAAGACCACCAACGGAAACTATCCACGAGCCCATACACACGGATAATCCGATTGGGAACCATCATAAGCTTCTTATGATGTTCTCAAAATAATACAATTAATCCACAAATCAACTACCAATTCAAGTGGGTCACAATACCAAATATGACCAAATCTATGGTGAAGTGATGGTCACAACGTATTATGGAGTATCAAGTTGATTCCCCGCAGATAGGCTCAAGCCTTTTGATCAAACTTGACTCCGAAATTCATATTCCAAAGCAATTGGCATAAGCCCCACATCACTTACCAAAAGTAGCACATTCTGTCCCCTTGAGATGGCCTCATCAGCGGCCTCATTGGTGTACCGGTGCTTACTGGTGGGGTTATCTCAGTGAAATCAGGATCCCTGTCGGTAGGCTCACCGATGTACCGGTGCCTACCGATGGGTTGAACCTTGAGAAATCTACAGGCTGTCGCAGGGCCACTGGTGTACCGGTGCCTACCGATGGGTCAAATACACCTGAAAAATACTCCTTGTCGGTAGGCTCATAAGTGTACTGGTGCCTACCAACGGATCGTGATCTGGGTTACGAGAACTTATCTTTTTTGTCTCAAATCCAACTAACTCGTACCCAAACTTTTTGTCATCATTCTAATAGCAATATATCATGAAATAAAACATGTTAAACACTATTCTTACCAACAATAAAGTCACATGTTATAAATCATGAAATCAATAGAGTTTTGAACAAAACTGAAATCATAGGAAGATTATACCGTAAGAATTAACTTAACTTATGTTCTCTTAGTTCTTGCCAATCTTCTTCTTCTCTTCCTGACTTTTTCTTCCTCCTGTTCTCTTGGCTGCAATAGGAGAAAACATTCAATGTTGAATTCTGATCTAGATTTCTCTCACTTTCTATTCTCTCTATCAATCCCCAAAAGAAGACAGAAATTAAAAGAAATGGGTGAGAGTGGAGAAGGAAACCTCTTTCTCAATCTCTTCCCATTTCCAAACTTACGTCCCACGGTATCATGCGTCAAATTCAATTCCCAGATTGTTGATAATAACACTCTATGCCCCAGTAATCCATAAAATAGCAAATAAACTCCTACTGTAATTTGTTTGTTTTAAAAACTTTTCAAATTCAAATTGGCCGTAAAAACTATATCATTAATTTTAGAAAAAATGTTAATTAATTTTTATAAAATCTTAAAATAAAACCCAATTGCCATCCTACACATATACATAACCTGTTGTTCCCGTCCTACACACATACATAACCTTTTTCTTTTGGTCTGACATATATACATAACCTATTGTTCCAGTTAGGATGGGATAAAATTTAGAGTTGATTAAGATTTGGAGTTTCTACATTGATAGGTTACCGGTTACACAGGGTGTACGTGATGTAATGCGGTTGTTGCCGCAGGATGTATTGCAGGGTTTTACCGCGACCATTGATCTTAAAAAAGAAAAATAATTAAATATAGGTGGGTCCCACACTTTTCGTTAATATTGATATCCATGAGATTGGCTCATATATAACAAAACCATGCCATCTTGGACAAATGAATATCCACTTAGGCCGATCGATCGATCGAGCACGTCTTCTACACAGTTCTTACCATGATTGGTAGGGGCGCACGCACGCACCCGTGGACGCATGCACGCAAATGCGTTATTAAAAAATAGACACACATCCATATCTTTTATTTGTTAAGTCTGCAGTTAATTGATAATTTAACGCAGGTGAGGTGAGGAAGCAAGATCCTAAAATTAGGGCTGTAAACGAGCCGAGCCGAGCTGAGCTTTTTTAGCTCGGCTCAAGCTCATAAATTACTAGCAAGGCTCAGGTTTGGCTCAAACTCATTAAAACATTTTAGGTTCTGAGTCGAGCCGAGCTTTGCCTAACTCAGCTCAAGCTGGTAAAAGCTCAGCTCACAAAAAATTCGACTTGTAAAATATTTAACTCGTAAAAAAGCTTAAATTAGTACAAATACATTAATATTATAGTTGATAATTATTATTATATGTAATATAATATGTTAACATGTATATTTAATATTAATACATAATATAATATATAGGAATATGATGTACAAATTGAGCCAAGCTTTAATCGAGCCGAGCCTACTCAAGCTCGACCCAAGCTGTTAAGATAATGAGTTTTTTTTTGGGGATCAGGCTCGGCTCGCGAGCGTAAGTACAGAGGTCAAGCTCGACTCAAGCGAGCTGAGCCCAAGCCCGAGCCCGAGCCGAGCTAGCTCGGCTTTTTGACACCCCGAACCTAAAAAAAACATGATTTGATGCTATTAACCTACTTCTGGAAATAAGTGGGAAATATAATCATGAAACCCATTGCCCTTTGTCATTAAAAAGGCTTTCAAGATTACTGTGCTAACTAACAAAAAGGACAAAATCCATGTTACATCTGGGGCTCAATATTTGATGCTCTCTTTTGTTTTTTTTTTTTTTTCTTTTGTTTTTGTTGTTTTTTCTTTTCTTTTAAGGCAACCAAAGAGCGTCTGCTTTTCTTATCCTATAATTATAATAATAATAATAATAATAATAATAATAATAATAATTGTTGGATTTATATGATGAGTTGATTTGGTTGGTCCGACTTATTTGGTTGACCTAAATCCAACCTGTTTGGGCCAATCCAAACTCACTTAAAGAGACGTTCATGCTTGGTATGAGATCAAAAATGACTTAGATTTTATCTTCTAATTGAATTAGGAGATAGTCCAAAATGGAGTTAAGTTGAGTAGTCTTCTGGATTATATTATTCACGCTTTGGTGCTTTCAAGCTAAGGAATCTCTCCTCTCTCAATTTCTCCCCTTGCCCTAGATATCTGATTTTGCTATTGAGATTTTCTCTCATTTTCTCCCCTTGCCCTAGATATCTGATTTTGCTATTGAGATTTTCATACAGAGATTTCATCGATTGGGTGTAAAAAAATATTATATGTGATTCTAATAAATCACATATTTCGTTCGAGTATTCTCCATGTTTTTTTTTATTCTACTATTTTGGTGATTAAACAGCAAAGTCTTCTGCATGTTATGTTTCATATATATTCTTTGTCATATTGAATCCTATGTAATCATATGGTCAGAGACTAGTGTTTGTGCAAAATATCTCTTAAAAACATTTGCTTTGGAAGTTGCAACATCAGGCTTATCTGATGTATAAGTGAGTACATGGACAAATGGTGTGCCCTTGATAACGTACCATGTCAGCACTCAAAAACGTTATGCTAGCTGGCATTGCACGACATGGTACGTGGCTCATGACACAGTTGGGCCACGCCGCAACTACGCTGCAACTGTACTTAAACTTGTCCACATTGTATTAATGCAGACTAGACTAGAGCGTGCTGTGCTTGTGTCCTGGTCCCCAACAACCAGACGCAACATGGCACAACCTATGAACTGTGCATCATGCCGTGCCTACATGACAGTGGCTAGACACATTGTACACCCCTAGCTGCAAGTAGCTACCCATTTTTTGATCAGAAAAAATTAAAAAAATAATAAAATTGAATATTAAGCATCTGTTAAAACATAATCATATGAAAAAAAACCTCGTTTTATCCTTCATTACAAAGATCAAAGGCTTTGCCGCATTTAGTGTTCCTTCCTAAAAGGAGAAGCAATTCCTTTTGAATTGATTCCTACAAAGTGCTTTATAAAAACTACAAGTGTTTAGTAAATGTTATTTAAGTACTTTAGGTCTGAGAAGATAAAAAAAAAATGACAAAATGAGATGCTATAAGATAGCACAAGGATAAAATAGTCTTAACAAAAATATTACTCAAGTGACCAACTTGAATACTGCAAAAACAAATTTTGAGAAAGCTGACTAATAGACGAACGTCTAATGCGTGTAGTTACCGAACATCCAATGGAATCAATATATAGTTAAATGATTTATTTTGGAATTGCTTTTAGTAAGTACTTATCAAACATCTAATTTATGTAGCTAAAAAGCTTCTAGGACTAAGAATTCACTTCCGGGAGCAAAAGAAGCAATGTCAAACATGTTGTCTTTTCATACACTTCTGAAGATAGGTGAATAGGCAGTTATGGGAGAACTCCAACTGTCATTAGCATTAAACTGTTATTAGCAACTCTCTATTTTCAAGGCTTTAGTTACTTAAGAACTTGAAACTCTCATGTTTCATTAATTATTTTTGGAATAAACTCTCTCACGTGCATTATTGCACTTACCACCTACTAATATAATGGCTTTAGCTCGTAAGTGTTACATAAGGAATGAACAATACACATTTGAAGATATCAAAATCAATCCAAGGACATTGGCTTATGGGCAATGACACAATTTGATAACTAGATCAAACATGAGTGATCGATAAGATAATTATGATCAAAATAAATCTTACCTGTCGCGTGATACATCCTCATAGCCTAACCATCCAGGGGTGATCAATTCCACAGCAATATAGGCATGCACAACCCACCTAAATAAATTGATCACAGAAGATAATCAAACATAGAGCACAAAGTGTATGACATAATTAAATTCCCACATTTTGATGTCAAAGGTCGTACGATGATCCACCTTGATGAGCACAACTTTTTGTGATGGGCTCAACCCAGAAACCATAAGAAGCACGGATCCAATCATGGATCGGTTCGACGAAGGCTACAGCTGGATAGCTTGGCCTACATATTAACCCCGGCTCATGTAAAGGTCATCTGGTGTATCTATCTCTTCAAGCCATGCATATTTTTCTTCTCTTCCACTGGGCACCTCATCAGGTACATTTCCTGTAAACGCAAATGAAATGTATCACACTTGACTCCATTGTTAACTTTCATGCGACGTAAATGTTGTGATGTTTTGATCTTTGAATTCGTAAAATATGAAAAACAATTACTTACGAAAGCAGGAACATGGATGGTCACGGTAGTAAGTACATTTCCTGCCAACAGCTTCTAGATAAGGAGGAGCAAGAATGCCAAGCATTTCACAAGGAGTTACTGCAGTGAAACAATGCATATTACCCCCACTCTTTGGGTACAGTACAGAGCTTCCACATGTTGCAGGTAGAACCTTGTCCAATGCCAACTTAGCCAATCTAACTGGCAACAAAAGGGGAAGGTTAGTCAAAAAATCTTTTTTTGCATGGTCACACCTATGGTTTTAAATTTCACCAGCATGCCGGCGAAATTTCGCCAAAATGGCCCCCAACGAAACGAAATTTCGGTGAAATATTTTCCCAATATTTCTCCAACTTGGCAAAATATTCCGCCAGGTCACGAGGTCGCGAAATTTTGCCAGAAAAAATCTGGTGAAATGTTTGGTGATATTGAAATTTAAAACCTTGGTTACACCAGTACAAGGATCATCCAATGTTTTATATCAGATAATTCCTATAAGTAGGATATGTTCGCTACCTCATGAAATATTATTAAAATTTCCAGAGTTATAGCCTGGAAAGTACAACATTTCTCTTCTTAGAAGTTTTCTACATAAACTACTATAACCGAAATATTTTAATCGAGTTGTAGTAGCAAACATGGAAGGTAACCTGGGCCCCTGCTTTTCTGAATGTAGGCAGGCTCTACCCAGTCATAGGCTCTCACATGCATAGAACCATAAAGAACTTTGCTCAAGACTGTCATCCCAGGATGGTCATGGAGTGGAATAATCGACGAAGTAGGCAAGCAAAATATACACAACTGCACAATAATCACCTTTACTTCAGCGGCAAATCTGATTTAATTTTCAAACGGCTTGGAAGACTACGAGAGTGTAAAACATGCTCTGTGTCCTATGAAGAGTTTGGTTTTGTTTCTGTGAGCTTGTATCAAATAAGGCTGTCAGTATTGATACATATCAATTCCAACAGTCCAGAACCCACACTGAAACCGAGATTCAAAACAAGATTCCAAATGCATCTTCAGCTCCTTGAGTAATTTTTTATTTTGAAAGATATACACCAATACTATGCAACAGTTTAGACTGCACATATATCTGTATAATATACAATGATTAAACACAGTTCTGTGTCTATTTATGCAGGTTTGAAGTATCATTCCAATTCTAGAGACTCATCATGGGAGAGAATCTAATCAAATTCTTAAAGAGACTCGTGCCATGAAGACTAACCAACAAGCTGATGTAACTTGCTGTAAAACTATCGCATTCATGTATATCCAAGTATGTTATATGTTGAGCCCATCGAGCTACCCTGTTGAGCTGGTTGGTTCCGAAAAACCCATGTCCTTGGTCACTCTCTGCATTTTCCTCTTTAAGCCCAGCATCATCTGGACCAATTGTATCTGCACAAAACACAAAAACAATTATTGAAAATTATCTTAGGTAAAATTAATTATCTGAAGGATAAATAAAAGCTGTTGCTAATTTCATTTTTTCTTTTTCTTTTTGTGGGAGGGGGGGCATGAATTTCCCTAACAAGTGAAATCAACTATTTGTTCAACCTACACGGGATAGCTCAACTGGCAGGCTCTCCAGCTCAAGAACTGGAGGTCCCCGGTTTGAGTCCCCGGGCTTACCTGTCCTTGTGGGGTGGAGTCATGTATCCGTGATTTGCCCTGTCCCCACTAAGTGGGGTCAGGGGGTCACCCAAAAAAAAAAAAAACTATTTGTTAATGAACACACTTTGTCCCATTGTGCAATCGGGGTATGCAAGAAGTGAAAAATAACCAAAGAAAAAAAAAGAAAAGAAAAGAGTAAACGACATTTATCAAATTCAACTAAAATAGGGCTACATCGAAAGGAGAAGGCAAGCAAGAACTTCCACTATTATACGTATAGTGGTGTTCTCGAAAACAAGTATCAAAGACTAAAACCACAAGAGAACACCAAACCAAATCTTAGATTCAAGTACCATCTAAACCACTCTTAACAAAAATATATTCTCATAATCAAGAGAGTAATTCCTTAATCAGAGCAAAATAACAAGAGGCTAATATGATATCTCAAAGCTATCCCAACACTCTTCCTGAGAACCGAACTCTGATTCCTAGAGCAAACCCAAAAGCCTCTCAACCAAGGAGACATCTCCCTAAAGGAGAACCCCTAAATCTCCACCCTGAAGAACAATCTCCAAAGAGAAAACCTCTCCAAAACCCTAAACTTAATAGCCTTTTAGAGAATTCCAAATTATATTCTATAATAAATTTCTGAAAGACATAAATCCTTTCCTAAACCAACTAAGGAAATAGTAAACTTTTTTCCTATAATAAACTTCCTGAAAGATATAGCCCATAGACCCACATAGAATTTGGTCTGTAAGTCTATTACCGAGTTGACTTCACAACTCACTTCCTAGAACTTCATAATGCAAAATGAAACTGCTGCTTAGCTAGCAGCTACCAATCCCAGAAGATTTTGAAGATTTAAGACATAATAAGTGGCCATTAAACTAATCAAACTTTTGAGATAAAATTTAAAAGAACAAATCAAGGACACGTTCAGTTCTTCAAATTCAGAAAAAATCAATGGCAACCCATGATTCAACTTCACATAATTACAAAACCTAGATGTGGATTGGATAAACTGCCATGAAGAACTGAATGTGAAATGGATATACTAGCATTTTATCAAAAATAAATAAATAAAAGTAAAGAGAGATAGTACCCAAAAAAGAGCAAAGCTTTTGGATTGCTTGAGAAGCAGCGGCAGTTCCTGAAGGCGTAAACGTCTTCTTGCACAGGTCGTAAAGAGCCTGAATAGAAGAGCTCTTCGTCATGCTAATGTCCGTTGTGATTGTAACTTGTTCTTAGCTACTTGAAGAACTACTGCTACATCTTCCTCACTCGCTCCGCATCTTCTACAGCGAAGGTCTTACAGCGATCACACAGCGCTGTTGGATCGATGCACGTGCACAGGTAAGGGGTACCAATGTTATAGAAGGGGGTACTAAGGTGAAAGGGGTACCCAAGGCTTTTTTTTGGCAAACAAAATACATAACGTAACGGCGTTAAATAAGTTTTTTTGTTTAAAATTTTTTTTCCTCTCTTCTTTTTTGACTTCCCGTCAAAAAAATTTCAATTTTGCCGCCACCATACCAACACAGTCTCATCTCCATCTCTATCCAACTATTCTCATCTCCATCTTTTCTCTATAGAATATAGTATCTACATTCAAACATTCTCATCTCCATCTTTTCTCTAGAGA
>JAUPMG010000017.1:5655117-5677659 GCA_031762675.1 Pachysandra terminalis
TATATATATATATATATATATATATAGAGAGAGAGAGAGAGAGAGAGACTAATTTGATTTAAAACTTACACTACAATTTGGGTTTCGATTCGATTCGATTTAACTGAGGCTTCAACCCAAAACCAATTTGATATAATTCGATTTTATAATTTCAAAATCAAGAACAAACCAAACTTTTAGAAACCCGACCAATTTTCAATTTGGGTCAATCTGATTTGGGGTTAACTAATCCAAATTGTACCCTTATTGCACACCTTGCATCCAAATACTATGTGCGGCAATCACGCATTTACACTCTGACGGATGGGGCAACCTCCACGCTTTAGACGATACAGAGCACAAAAGGAAAAAAGAAAAAAAAAACGATAGAACCTGTAATTTGCGAAGAATAATTGTTGGAGCTAGATTCCTCTTTATATGGATTTTGATCTCGTTAGTTTGTCCATAAATCAATGGAATACCTTGAATTTCACATTCTAGTTCAGGAAATGAAGAGAAGTAACAATGTTGCTTTTGACTGAGGGCTAATGTGGGATAGTGGAATGGAGAAGAAATCCAACCCAAACTGAACCAAAGTCAATTTGGATCGATTCAGTTTTTGGTTTAACTGATCCAAGTTGTACTCTTAGTTGACATAGTATAAATATGAGTTATGGTATAAGGACAGAATTGAAAGTTATATTTGGGATTCTTATGATCTTTTTGTTAATAAAAGGCATAATTACATGATTTTTATTACTATCGTGCCATTTTCTTGCAACATTCAAACAACATCAAAAAGTTATCTACATTAATTTCATATACAGTACTTCTTCACATCATTTTCTGGCACTTGGACTGCAAATGGAGTCCAAGAGAAATTGATATCTTCTGTTGTGCAACCTTGCTACAACTCTATTGCTTCTCTATAAAAGAGACACACGGCCACACTTTTACAAATAACCAACATAATTGCCGAAATAGAATTTGCATAATAGACGATTTTTGTATGCGTGGTCAAAGGGATTCCTAGCACATGTATTTTTCTATTTATTCTCCCATATTTCTCTCCCCCTATTGCTTCTTACTGTGGTCCAATTGTCATTTCATGTCCATCAATTTTTCTATTTATTCTCCCATATTTCTCTCCCCCTATTGCCTCTTACTGTGGTCCAATTGTCATTTCATGTCCAACTGCATAATCTTGGAGACAAAGAAATAGAAAATACATAGAGATAAAAATAGAAACTAAATCAATCTAATCCAGTTTTGATAAGATTTTAAAACGTATTCCAAATCAATGAAAATCTTTATTAACTCTCTTATCAAAGCTGTAACTTCCTTATAAGTGACATGTACCAAACCTCTGTGCGCTGTCTTCTGATATGTCTCTATAGGGCATATACGTTAAAAATGGAAAGAAAACTCGCATAACTCTTTCTCACTCAATAAATTATGAAAAATAAAATAAATTGTCACGACCCGATCCAACCCAAAAATTTAAAATTTTCCAGATCCAGATGCGACCTTCACCCCATATCACTATGGATGTGGATATAGTAAAACAGAAGCGAAATTTCAATAATTGTTTTAGTAAGATATAAATAACTATTATTACAATGTTTGAATCTAAACAAATTCTAAACAAAAGGAAAATCTAACATTAGCCTAAGCTAATACGCTATCAGAGTGTTACCCAACCGATCTCTCGTTGTCCAAGCTCTACGAACTGAGGAGTCCGACCAGGCCACAGCTCCTCTGCAGCCGCTACAACTAATGAACCTGAAATGTTGGTTGCTAAAAAGCATGAGCTCCATTGAGCCATTAAGTACATAAACTCAGAAATATATAAGGTATAATCTTAGAAACTAATCATTCACTATATTCTATGTCTAAGAACCAATAAAGTATAACAATGCAAGATGCCTGAAGTAAGTCCATTGTTTAATTAAAGATGCAATGCATGCCACCAAACTACAAGTTACCATGGTGACTTAGCATACAACTACATGTTGTGCATAAGTGTATTTGCATAAATGCATATTCTAGTAGAATGTCAGTTAATATGTTCCCTTCTGGTTCAATTTTTTCATACGATCTATTTTTAATGTCACCGCTGGTCTACATAATCCTGGACCCTTGAAGGCTACAGCGATCAGGGACTCCCAGTCGCCTAACACATTCTTTCTTGACCCCAAAGGACTACAGCGATCCTGGAATTACCATTCGGTCCAACACGTTCTTTCTTGACCCCGAAGGACTACAGCGATCCTGGAACTACCATTCGATCCAAACGGGAGCCGCAGCAACCTGTGGCTTCAACCCACCGGGAAACACGAACACCTGACAGACTACAGAGGCACTCGATTCTAATTCATTTCTCATGATCTCGATTCGCTACAGAGTCTGGTCCCCTTTCGGCTTCAGATCTCTGGTCCCCTCACGGTCCACATATTCTTTCTTCATCCATGGCTTGTAGCCCTTAAGCTTGGATAGAGTCTCGTGGGTCAGCTACACCCTCAACTGTATCCAGTCGGTCCCTCACTAGATGTGAATCCCACACCACACTCATTTCCAGTCTCAAGACCCAAACCTTTGGGTCTTGGAATATAGGGTCCCCTCTTGACCATACAATGGCCTCGAGCTCAATGTGGTGTAAGTGGATAGGTGCACGCTAACTAAACAGGCAAGTATTTGTGTACAGGGTGTAAATACATCATTCACATCAACAGATACACATACACAGAATCACACAATTCACATCATCTCAAACACTGTACACAGAGCACCACACACTACTCAATCATAGTTATACAAGAAGTAAAATGCATCATTCAATAGCATACAATGTGGCACACAGAAATCAAGTGTGTACAATTAACTACGTGTGTGGGATAGAAATATTATACGTGCCATAATTCACAAGTCATAGAAATCAAAAGTAACCACTGTGCTTCGGCGGGGTCTTCAGCAAGCCTAAACCCCACCTCAGCGGTCTATTCGGCGCATCTTCGGTGCGCTGAAAATGGTCTTTGGCGGGCTCTTCGGCGAACCCACCTATGGTTCGGCGTACATTACAGAAAGTGGCAGATGTCTTCGGCGGGGTGTTCGGTGCACCAAGGAGTGCGTTGAAGAGAGGTTTGGCAGCCTCTCGGCGGACTGTTCTGTGATTCGTCGCACTTTACAGAAAGTGGCATTTTGCTTCGGCGGCATCTTCGACGCACTGAAGATGAGTTCGGCGTGCTGTTCATGATCGACAACCTGTTTGGCGCACTGAAGATGAGCCTACGGCCCATAAATGTGGTTCGGCGACCTGTTCGGCGCACCCAAGTGGTCGCCGAACGTCGCAGATGAGTCAGAATTTGGGGGGTTTTCCAAGGGTTTCTACCCTAGGTCTCTAAATGCATGTTCCTCCTTAATATATATCATTTTAAAACCAAAATCTCAACATTTCAAAGAAATCACACTCAACCATTATTAACCCTTCTCATCACAACCATTAATCATCATATGGTATATATATATATATATACACGTATCATCGATCGAGTAGAACTAGAGATGCCTACTATATTTGGTGAATCCATAGTCATATATTCATACTAATTACTCATAAATTTACATGAACCTAAAATATAGAAATTGAAAAGGAAACTAAGAAATCCTAATTATGTTCGTGAGTTTAGTACTCAACTTAGGTTTGATGCTTGTTGATTTCCATTTCTTCCTCTTTGCAAGCTTTCTTCTTCTCTTTTCTTTCTTCAAGCCAAAGTTCTCAACCAAACTAAAGGAAACCCTAACTTTTCTTTTTATACCTAAACCCTTAAAACCCTAAAGAGAAAACTAATCCTAGCCCTCCATTCTTTCTTTCTTTTAATCTCAATCCTTCATTTTCTTTCTCTCATCCAAGCCCTCAATTTTACCCAAACCAATCCTAGCCATTATTTCACACTCACTCACATCTAACCCTCCAATCTCACTAGCTCTCATCTTAGCCCTTTATTTCCAACAACCTCATCTACCAACTAAAGACAAACTAATCCTAACCCTCCATCTTCACTTAACTTCTAATCCTAGCTATCCATCCTCACCAAATCACAATCTTAACCTTTAATTCTCAACTAACTCAACCACTCTCACTTACTCAATCTCATCTATTCAATCTCACTCACATTTCTCCTACACAATCTTAACCCTTGGTTCAATTTTTCTTAACTAATACCCCATTATCCTAACTACCACCTAATTTACAGTAATGCCATTCTCCTATTTACTAAATTGCCATGTATTCATTCAATTAACACATCCCCTATAGTTTAACCCTACGTACATACATAAGCATATAGAACATTAGCAATGCACATCACGATCGCATAGTCGGCTCCAATCCGATCGGCGATCAAAACAATCAAATGATACATTGTATGAAATCAATCGTAAACACGTTATAGTAATCGATCAATGACTATTCTAAGTCACTGTGCTCGATCGCATGCGTTATATTAGTTATTAATTATTAAACTGGGTTGTCTAACCTATTTTATATTTTAATTTAATTCTATGGCGTCTTATATGATTAGGGTTATTTTAACTGATTCTAATCCTAATTAATTAGAAAAATTTACTAAAAATTTCCCAGATTATTATTTTATCCTTAAGTTTTCTAATTGAATATTTTATGTGAATTTTCAAGTTGTTACATAAATAATCCTTGATATTTTCACATGGAACAGAGAAAGAAAAGTTCTCCAAAATAAGCTTCCACTTGTAAGCAAAGTGCAACACAGGAAGCATGTATGGAATGACCCTCTTAAAGGATGAGTGGAAATCACTAGGGTGTAATTCGGTCGATTTGGTTCGATTTAGTGGTCAAATCAAAACCGAATTAAACCAAATCGATTTAGCAGACCGAAAATCAAACTGACCAACAATGAATAAAACCGAAAACCAAACTGACCAATAATGAATAAAACCAAAAATCAAACCAAACCGAAATAGAAACCAAACAAAATTGTTTTTTCGGTTCGTTCACCCGATATGCTTCCGGTAACTGGTATTATATATCTGGATATATTTTTGTTTTTATGTTTTATAAGAATACCGGGAGAAGTAGTAAGCGGTTTTAGGTTGTCCAATGTCGGGATGCGAAGAGCATTTGACAATTGACACGCACACGCACAAAAAAGGAAAAAACGAAAAGAAAATTAACAGACCCTGTAATTTGCGAATCGAAGAAGAATTGCCGGAGCCAGGTTCGTCTTTATCTGAATTTTGATCTTCTCGTTAATTTGTCCGCAAATTAATGCAATATCTTGAATTTCACATTCTGTTTGTTATTTTTATTGATTTTTTTTTTTGAAAATTTCTCATTTCGTCTCATCCATATTCCATATTCTTTTTTCAATCAACTAGCTTTTTTAACTCCTGTAGATGTGTGTTTTTAGGTTCTTAGCTTCATGAATTTTCTTTTCTGTATCATATTTGCAATTCAGAGATTTATATTCTTTACATTTATGGTTTAGTCGTTTAATGTCTGCCTTTCAATCCTATTCAAACTCTCAGCTTGGATTGTCCAAAATTTTGGGGGTTTTCTGTCCTGTTTTTTTTTTTTATTTGAATTAATTAGATTTATGGTTGTGATTTAGATACATTTATTTTATTTTTTTTTAAATTTCTTTGACATCACCTTTAGATCTTGTTTCCTTCTTGTTCCGGAAATGAAGAGAAGAATGACAATGTTGCTTTTCCTATGGACATAGGGCTAATATGGGATAGTGGAATGGAGAAGAAAATAATAGATGAGTTTAAATCAGAAGTAGTTCAGCCTGCGAGATCAGTGGGAAGATATGAGTTTGTGAAGCAGGTACCAAATAATTCTCCTGAATGTTTAAGCAGGAGAAGGTCGGCCAATCTACAGGAGAGGTATGCTTTTGCATTTGATTTTCTTGTTTTTTTTTTACGAAAATTGTTTGATTTTTCTGCCAAAAATTTTGAAAATGTAGATAAGATATGGTTTCATTTGCCAAATGTTGTTTAGTGTTCCTGGTCTCGAGTCTGGGCAAAGAAGGAGAGTTACGTTGGGTTAGTAACCAACATAAAAGTTCGCTAAATCCCCATCAATAATAAATGTGTTGGTGTGTGTGTGTGCATGCGTGCGTGTGTGTGTCGGGTGATTGGGTGGGGTGGGTGGAGGTGGGGTGGGGTGGGTGGGTGGGGGTGGGGGGGTGGGGGTGGGGGCTTGCGCGTGAACGGGCGCGTGCGGTGGGTGGGTGTGCGTGTACATGCGCTCTGGCGTGGGTGCAGGCGTATGAACGTGGTGCGGTGTGTGTGCGTGCTTGTATGCGGGCGGGCGTGTGGTGTGTGTGCGTGCGTGTGTGCATGTGTGTGTGCGTGCGATAAATTGGGGATAGTAGATTAAGGATAATTAAGTCTTACAACAGAGTCCTTAGGTAAATCTCCCTGAAGCAACACCAAACAACAGCTCATTCAGTTCCTGAGTAGGGTAATAATATGGGTTTCATGAAGAGCATTTTAGTGTATTGTATATTCCTTTGTAATATACTATTGAATAATCTCTGAATTTATCTTGGATGGTTTTTTTAGAGGAAAATCATACATAATGTAGGAGAATAGTTATTTTGAATTTCGTACTGAATCTACTTACATTTACTGCATCCATTTCACACTTCTTTGCTGCCAATAGAATTTTGTTTTTTTGTGTTGTCATTCCATCCAAACCTGCTTTTCTGTTGAAGTGATAGGAATATTTTACATCAAACATTATCAAAGGTAAAACATATGACCATCATGCCTCTTTAGTGAAACCTAAGTCACTTTTCTTTCTCCAAGCCGCCTTTTCTATCAACATCTCAAGAACATGACAAGTTGCCCAATCTGCATGATCTTGGTCTGTTAAATTGCCATTGGCCTTAGTTATTTCTTGTCCATTGATAGCTAAACTAATTTTCTCATCACAATAGTATATCCACATATGGAGTAAACATCTGTTGGCCATACTGAAAGTTCCCGTATCTATACTCTTATGAAAGAAGGAATCGATCAAACACTTGTTTGATGTTTGGTACATATTTTCCTATTTTACCCTCCCATGTGCAATAGCTTGCGTGCTGGTCATAAAAAAAAGGGATATGCATACCATTTTAGAAAAAGAAAAGGATGTAAGCAGTATACAAGTCATAAAAATATATTTTTCCTATTTTACCTTCCCATTGCAATAGCCTGCATGTTGGTCATAAAAAAAGGGATATGCATGCCATTTTTGAAAAAGAAAAGGACGAATCGGTGTACGAATCATAAAAATAGATTTTTCTTATTTTACCCTCCCATGTGCAATAGCCTGCATGTTGGTCATCCAAAAAAAGGACATGCATGCCATTTTTAAAAAGAAAAAAAAATGTAATCGGTATACAAATCATAAAAATTGATTTTTCAATTGATAGATACTTATTAGAACCAACAAAGCCTTCCTTCGAGCTACCGCTCCCCATGAACTGACCAGAAGTTATTATTATTAAACAAAATATAAAGGAAAAAAAAAGAAAAAAAGAAAAGAAAAGAAAAGTCCGATGTCTATTTAATTTCTCCATTTGGAGAAATCTTCTTTCTTCTTAAATCTACAAGTAGAAATCCAATTCCTTCTTCCACCTCCTGTTAACATTCTTCATTGTTACCTTAGGTATTAAATGCATGTAAAAAAGAAAGCTCACATTACTAGCATTTATTTTCATTTACATAACTCAACATATGACATTGCATCTCTGTTACCATTGGTGTTCTTTTATATATATACTAGCAGGTGGCACGTGCAGTACTGCACATCGATACACCGCTAGTATGTGTTAATTGTTTTATTGCCACAGTATTTTTTTATATTTGAAAGAGGTGTAACCGTTTTATTGCCACATCATTTTTTTTTTTATAATTTAAAGAGGTGGGAACGATTATTTTGGAAACTTAACTGTCGTCTCTTAGTGTAAACCAAAAGATAATATTATCCCTAATTATATTAAATACTTTATCATATTAAAGGTTACTTTTGGAAAATTTTAAAAATATCTTGACACGTTTTTTGATGGGACGTCTCCCTTAATAGTATGATGTGATCACCTGCACGTGCCCCTTATCCTAATGTTAATACAACGTAACAAAATGACCAAACACAACAACATTTGGAGGAGCTATTCAGCCTCAGGCATTTAAGCCTAAGAAACGCCATCACGACAATGCAAAAGGCATCATAGAATCTATTTTTGTCTCGAACATGGCAGTAACAAGAGGATGACAAATTACAAAATGAGGTCGACAATAAGATGTGGGATGCTGAATACCTCCTGTAAGGTTTAGATGCCTTTTGGTTACCAATTCTTACATTTTGTGCGGTGCTACAATTCTAGGTATATTTTGATGCCACATCAGGCAATAGTATTTTTATTTTTAATATTGACAATCCTATGTGTACTCTTTAGTTGATTGGATTAGCTACGGATCCCTTCTTATTGGCAAGCACGTACAACAACAAAAGCTGTGGTTGGTAACACGAATCCTGTTCCGGTATACCAATCTATCCAAATCATCTTTATGGAATACACTTCCTTTACTCAAATAAAGATCCTTTAATATGCTTCTTTTTTGCATCTTCTCATTGGTGCCTCCTTTAGTCTCCGTTTTACATGTCCACTCCTTATCTTAATTTTCCTAGTCTTTCGACTAGTCCATCTTAGCATCCTCATCTCAGCTATACTCATCCTATAGGTCGGCAAGCACGTACAGGAATGCAAACTGAAGAGCATGATGCCAGCACATTTATTGAAAAATATCTTTCCTTGTAGCGTGCTTGAAATGCAACTTTGGTAATCACTCTAATATGTGTTCCATAATTTCCAGCAATGCAATTCTTTAAGAGAAGTAATAACCATTTCTTCAGTAAAACATCACACAAAAGAATATCCACTATTAACCAACTATATACTTAATTCCATGGAATGAGATAATTTGATTTTGTCGGGAATATTTGGGCGATTATTGGTAGAAGAAAGCCAAATGTAATTGTACAATAGTTTAAATATTGTGTTCAAGACATTGTTGAAATTACAACGTGCATTTAATTCTCCCAATGCTATAAATATGTTTAGCATGTATAAGTAAATTAGTTTCAACTGCTTCTTCTAATCCTTTTACATAATATTCTTTCCTGAATAAAATTCTTAAACTAATATGGATATCTAGTTTTTTCAGGGAGGAAAGAAAGGTTAGAAAGTGGAGGAAAATGATTGGGGTTGGTGGAAGTGATTGGAAGCACTATGTTAGAAGGAAACCCCATGTAGTTAAGAGGCGTATAAGTAAAGGAATTCCTGATTGTTTAAGGGGTCTTGCTTGGCAATTGATTTCGGGAAGCCGAGACCTCTTGTTAATGAACCTGGGAGTTTACGAGGTACTGTTTATCTCAGATTCCATCTTAGTAGATCATTGGCCTTAATAATTATTACTGATTAAGGGATATTCATTTATTTCTTTCTTACTGATATGCTATATATCTTGCATAAGTTATGCCTGTTGTGTGCATTGCAATTGTTTTTCATCAAATATTATGTGAAATGATTGGACTAGTTGCAGTTGTAGGATGGTATGTTAATGCTTTCTAACTAACATCTGAACTTAGTTTTGTTAAGGAACAAAAAAATGACCCATGCTTGGACCTTTTTTCTCCTTCATTTTATTTTTCCTTCTTGTGATTGTTTAAATGGGTATATACAGATTGAACTCATAATCTTCATATTGCACCACATGGAAGAACCATTTGGTCAAAAGTTGAGTTTCAAAATGTGAGATGGTTGTCTTGAGCCCATCTCTACACTTGAGTTTAATGTTGCATGTATCACGAATGTCTATGGATACTAATTTGATGTTTTGAATTTTTTTTTTTGGAACCCCAAGGTAACGTAGATGAAATGTGCTCTGGATCTTTATCAATGAGGTGGGATATTAATGCAGCTGTGCATATTAATACAACATTTATTTCACCCCAGTTGCAACCAGTTTGCTACAAAGTTTCTGCCTTAGCATTTCTTGTTTAGGCTTACTGTTTATAAGTTGGATCTTCCTTTTTGCTGATGGGGTTGATGTTTTGGTCAATGAAATGAGATATTGATTCCATATCAATGAGCTAATTTTCCAAGAATTGGTTTGGAACAAATATAGACCAGAAGATACAGATTTAGTAATCTTTATTTTTATATAATTAATACAAATTTTAGTCAAACAGGAACAGTGGAACAGAAGGGACCATTTAAATAGGATTAGCAATAATCGCACGATCTCACATTAAGAGACCTTTTATGGTGGTACTTGTAATTACACAATCAACCTATAGTGTTCCATACTATATTTGGGAGGGAAGTTCGATGCCATGAGTAGATCGAAAATGGTTCAGAAACATCATAAGGGGTACATTCCTATTCTCCACTTGGTGGTGTGCTAGGGTTGGAAAAGTGCAAGGAGCTGATACTGTCGCAAACTAGGTTTCAAGTGATATGTACCTATTGGTAAAGGTATTGGTCGATACTTGTCAAATTGCCTATATGTTTCTAATGGTTTCAGCCGACACCTGATACATATCGGTCAAAACGTACTGATATGTATAGGTTTTGAAAGGGGCCGATACTCGATTTAATACTGATCCTTTAAACCTTGATCCTCCAAAACCTTTTAAATCTAACCAATGGATGCAAGAATACCTTTCCTCTATTATGGTAGATAATGTTACAATAAAATGTGTCCTGGTTCAACCTTGAATTGACCGTCCCAATTTTAGGTTGGGTTGGCTTTGAATTTCGTATACATAGGTGTGGCTTGAGTTGGACTCAAGAAGCCAACTTAACCTCGTGGCTGAAGTTGAGACATGAAGCAACCTGACAAAAATTGAATAAAACTATTTATATTTTAGGGTAAATTACACTTTGACCCCCTGAGGTTTCAACTGCTTGCACTTAGACCCCTTGAGGTTTGTTAAACTATAATTACCCCCTTTTTATATGAAACCTCGGGGGGGTCATGGACTGATTTATCCCTAATAAAATATAAAATTACTCCTCTCAAATCCACCACCTCCACGACTACCACCCACACCCCCCCACCACCCCAAATCAGTCCATGACCCCCCTGAGGTTTCATATAAAAAGGGGGTATATAAAAAAGGGGTAATTGTAGTTTTACAAACCTTAGGGGGTCTAAGTGCAAGTAGTCGAAACCTCAGGGGGTCAAAGTGTAATTTTCCCTATATTTTAATATCGAGAGTTTAATTGTGGCAACTTGATTGGAGTGATTCTCTTATTTGAAATTTGAACTTTGTTTTACAGTAACAGCCGAATCATGGGCTAAAAACCTTGTGTTTTACTGTTTAATCTTTAGACAAAAAATCAGATTGGCTGATAAATGGTGGCCATTTGATTTGGGGGCCAATTATATATATACGTTCTTGGGGGGTGGGGGTGGGCCGAGTTATTAGTTGGTGTATCAGTGGTGTGTCCATGTCTGAATCTGTGTCGACATGTATGGGAATGCGATTCAGATGGGTTTACCAAATCCATGGGACATAGGGCCCAACTTAACCAAACTCGCATGAGCTGCTCCTTTAATTGTGGTCTATAATATCCTTCTGGAAATAGGTGCTCTTTGAGAATATCCAATATGTGAAAAGTCCTCTTTAGTTTTTTTCCTCATAATCTGATACTGTCATTTTAAGTTGGTGAACTTATTTATGGAATATTTCTGAGTTCGTGTGTCCTAAGGGTTCGGATACTGGGCAAGCTGTACCCTGTAACTGGAGTATTCGTCCTTGGTTTATGATTTTCCTTTCAATATATTTTATTGGTAACTTTCCATTTGATGCCTTAACTTTTTTTTTTTTAACTCTCCCAATCCTTTATCTACTTGTTGTCCTGATCAAGCTATGCTTTGGCTGCAGCAATTAGTTATATATGAGACATCAGCTTCAGAACTGGACATAATTCGAGACATTTCTCGTACTTTCCCATCACATGTTTTCTTTCAGCAGAGACATGGACCTGGTCAAAGGTCTCTCTACAATGTTCTAAAGGCTTACTCTGTCTATGACAGAGAAGTCGGATATGTTCAGGTTCGATTCTAACTAATCTCATCTGATGTCTAGATTCCTTTGTGTATGTCAAATCGTGAATCACTACTCAATTTGAAATTTCTAAGATGCTACTTGATATCAGAACCGTTTCAAATTCAGGGGATGGGGTGTTTAGCTGGTCTGCTGCTTCTTTATATGAGTGAAGAAGATGCATTTTGGCTATTGGTTGCTTTGTTGAAAGGAGCCGTTCATGCCCCAATGGAAGGATTATATCAGGTGATCTTGTTATGTTAAATGAATTGTGATATCCTTATACTGCCAGCTTTTATCTACTTGTGGTTAGTATAAAAACCTATTGTTTCCTATTATTTATATTGGAGGATAGGATATCATCTATTCACTTGGGCAGAATACGTATAAGAACACATGGTATGTTACCGTGCTGATTTTCCATGGAATGCAGTGAATTATGTTTGCGTTGTAGTTATGTTCACTTAGCCTATTTAATGTCATTAAGTTGTAGGCAATATATGCATGCATATTACCCATTTTCAACATTAGTTGGAGAATACTGTCCTAATTTAATTCATATGTTATGGGATTCTAATTGTATACAATCTAAACATTAAGTACGTTATCAGTTTTTATTGGAAACTAGTTCTAGTCACACTAAAGATCTCAGTGGATAATCTAGTCTTCCACATCTTAGTTGAACCTGCAACAGCACCTTCAGGCATTGTTCATTTCCTGGTACAAGTATATATACATATTTATTTATGTGTATGAAATAAATAATTTGACACCGGCCTTTGTTATCTAGATCAGATCTGTCAGCCAGACTGGATCGACTCTCAGGTCAATGTGAGCTATCAACCTGAGTGCACAAGTGCTAATTGGTCAACCGGATGCTTCCCGGATGACCATATGATTTTCCTCAACTGTCCAGGTCACTGCAAACATATTAAAAACGAAAGGAATCAACTGTTATTTTTTTTTGAAGTTGAGAGTTATACCAATTATAGGATCTTAATCATGATAATAAGAAATAGAGAAGGAGTTTAGGCTAGGGTTTTCTTCAGACATGGTTCATGGGAAATTTTCCAGCTTCTCGTACATGTATAAGGAATATAAATTGAATATTGTGTGGTTGAGAGTGAGCATTTCTCACGCAGCAAGCATGGTGCTTCTCCTTCCTTAGGAGCAGATAGGTCAATACACATGCTTAAAATAGATGGGAAAAGTGAGCACTGCAATAATCTTTACCATTTCCTTTCATGTCAGATCCCAGGAAAGGCGACTGGCAGCATATGCCACAACTGGCCCTTCAGGCAGGCCAAGCACACTTGCTTTCTGCTACTCTTTCCAGAACATCCTTTAGCAGCTCCAGTGCCAAATCTGCCCAAAAGATCTCCGCCGCTCACCTTTTAGTTGCGCTTCTCTTTTTGTCCCTTCGAAAAACGATGCGAGAAGAAACTTAGGTTTGGTGGGGAACAGGAATTTAAGTAATATTTATCTATGATACATGGACCCTTCACCTTACCCAACATACCTGTGTCCGACATGACATGACATGTATAGGCAATGGGATATGTGTGACACTTCAAATCCATGTTCACATGAACCCAACACTGAGTCCTTGTGTCCTATGATATAGTGGTCAAACGGATCCTAGACGTAGTCACTTAGCTGCACCCAACATTTGTACCTGTATCTACTTAACATAAATATTTATATAAGAACGTTTAAAGGTAAAAGGGATTTTGATTGTGGTTGTTGGTTTTTTGTTTTCAGATTTTATTTTGATTCTTAAGTAATATGTTGTCATCTTGCATTGACCGGGATTGACCCAATGGCCGAACAAGTTTTAACCCAAGTCTGCCCTTGACGGGGTCAATGTCCAGACCAGGTTCTAAAATATTGCGTTATAAATGGCATCAATTCTTTATAAAGGTTCAGATATTTTCTAGTCATGGATGTGGAGAAATGTATCAAACCATGCTTCTATGTGCATCATTATGGTGGATTTTACAGTGGCATTTTAGTTAAAAGCCTGGAAGCAAGCTCATACGACAAGCCTTCTTGTTTAGCTACTTGTGAGATTTTTTTGCATCTTGAGAAGAAAGCACGTTGCTACACACTGTTTGTCTTTTCATTCCTTTTTAAGCCATCCTCATATAACGTCACTATGATTAACAGAATTGAAACATGCTTTCTTGATTCAATTTCATGCATGGAGTGAATGGTAACAAGTATCACAGGTGACAAATTTTGTTTTCTCATTCCATTACCTTTTTCTGGACTTTATGTTTTTCTGATCTTCTTGCCTGTTATAATATGCAAATTTGCATCTACCTCACATATGGGATCCACATGGACGTTAGTATTACCAGGGGCACTTTATGCTCTATTTTTTCTGCAGAGATTGCAAATATGTTCTTGTATTGAAAATTGCTGCAAAAATTCAAATCACTTTTAACGACAGGAAATTTTTCTATAAAAACTTGAAAATGTTCCAATAAGAGAAAGTTCTCAATGAAGTATTGAATTAGATTTAAACTTGAATATGTTCTAGGGAAAATATCAAATAACTTTTGTTTTAAAAAATATCACTGCTGCTATTCTGCTCACATGTATCTTGTGATACAGCTACTCATGAAGAGATAGAACAACATGCCAGATGGTTTTTTATTTTCATTTTTGCTTTCCTCAATTCTAGCTACCCTTACAACTATGAACCGCCACAGTATTCGAAAAAGTTTTTGAGATGTGAGAGATTAGCCATTTATTAATGTTGACCGCGATTACCATTACATGAAGTTATTGCTCTTGGTGTTCTTATAATTTTTTTTTCAAGGTTCTTCAATTTTTGGTTTTTAATGCAGCTGATGTGGTTGCGGTTCAATTTCATTTGAAAGCCTCTTCTGTACAAATAGTTTTGTTCTTTTCTCATAATTGTTACTTTATGCTTGTGAATTAGGTGGGCTTGCCACTCGTGCAACAGTACCTTTTTCAGTTTGAGCAATTAGTGAGGGAGCATTTGCCAAAGTTGGGAGAGCACTTTTCCCAAGAAATGATAAATCCTAGCATGTATGCTAGCCAATGGTTCATAACCGTTTTCACATACTCATTCCCTTTCCATCTGGCTCTTCGAATTTGGGATGTCTTTCTCTATGAGGTTGGTGATCTATTATTAAGCATAATGTGTATTGTGAAACATGCACCATAAAATAATTTGTTTCTGTTGCATCATCTTAAGCATTTTTTTCCTTCTCTATTTTTCCTTTACCTTTTTTGGTCAGAGTTGTCTCAAAGCATGAGAAACGTTTTGGCAGGGTGTCAAGATTGTTTTCCAATTAGGTTTGTCCCTGTTGACTTATTGCCATGATGACTTGGTGAGTTTTCAGTGCTTTACATTCCCTTAAATAATTTCCTAGTATCATTTATGATCGTCAGCAGTTTTCATTTGTTTGAGCAGATAAAATTACCTTTTGAGAAGCTGATACATGCTCTACGTAACTTCCCTGAGGATGCCATGAATCCTGATACGCTGATACCAATGGCCTACCCAATCGAGGTTCTTTCTCTCTCTGCCGCTCTGTTTGTTTTCATTTGTTTGAGCAGATAAAATTACCTTTATGTGTGTGTGCACAGATGCATGCATAAGTATCATGTATGATGCACTGATACTAGCACATTTTTTTTTTCTGGATGAATACTAATGCTAGCATATTTTAGGGAGAGAAGTTAAAAAGAAGAAAATAAAATATATGTTATTAATATATAAGAAAGGAAAAATTATCATTAAGTATAGTTAATTTTTTTTTTTTAAAAAGAAAAGTATATGGTTTTAAGTACTAAACTATAATAAAAGGATTATACATATTGAATGGAGATATGGAGTGGCTTATATTGTCTTCCAATAGTAATGTAAATATGTTTATGTTACTCAACACTCCCATGACTTGTTTGGTCTAAAAGGTTTGTAGTAATTGAATGGGCTTGTACACTGATGACTCGACACCTAAGGCCACATAGAGGTGTAAGAAGACTGTTGGTCTACCTTCCTTTCAATTCAGAAATTCTGGACATTACCCGAAAATATAAAGTAATACAGAAGAAAGAAAATTCAATTGATCTCACTGATTTGGCAGGGATGAGGCATGACTCGGTCACTCTCTTTAAGACGATTCGTGCCTCTGCAGTAGTAAAACCGGTGCAGCAAAAAAAAATACTTCGTCCCCAAGATACAACAGCCCATCCAGTTTGTATTGCCTTCACCAACTGCACATACAGGAAGGTGAAAGCTCCACCAGACTTCACCTTTCTTTGCCCAGAAATAAAGTAGCAGAGAAAGCCTTTTTGTTTTGCAGAAAAAAGTAAGTCGAAACGATTATCATGATAGATCCTTTTTATAGAAGATGAATAGATACGTCAGGAGTGTAACGTTGGGGCCTAACTTTGTGCGCAAGGTGCGCAATGTTTCACTTCCAACGTTCACGCGAACGGATAAATAACGGGTGAGTTTCCTTGTTTCTAGAGAAGTAAAGACAAAATAATTTTGACCAAAAAGTAATTTGAACCCGCTTGTGCGAACTGAACCGAGATGAGTCGGCCGGCCGCGTGTGTGCATGCGCGACTCGGGCACGCTTACGGAGCTGGCATTCTGATTCCTTCTTGGACAGGCCATGGCTACTCAACGGGCCTCATGTGCCCAAGAGCTCCACACCTCTCTTCCACATGCTTGTAAACCCATAGGAAAGGTAAACATATATAAGACACACATCTTTCTTATACTTGAGCAATGTGGGACTATTCTCAATTGCACAAAACACACTAAAGTAAGACCAAACAAAGGGCCAAGGTTCAAGTCTCTTTAAGTCATTGAAGGGGGGTTTTGTTTTAAATACTCCAATAACCCCCCACTTATTTAATAAAATTGATAAATCAATCAAAAATAAAGATCTGGGTAAAGAGAGAATATTGTGCATAATAAATGTGCCAATGGCTTGAACCTTTATTTAGTGTTTCAGTAATCACCGTGTTAGTGTCAAAGTAACGAAGTCTTGAACTATTGCTTCTTGTGGACACAATAATCACATCACACACAAAATTCATAGGTGTAAATATATGCTTTTAAGCCAACACATTACGACTTGTGCTTGATCTCAGTTTCATGAGTGTTTTAGAGAATTAGTCCAATTCTTATAGGAAGCAACTCCACTTCCCCACTCATAAGGTGAGTCTATCAAGGATGCATACATCCCACGCGTTTGAGCTATAGAACTCATTAAGAGTATAAAACTCAACTTTGTAAATGTTACAGAATAATATGCACTCATCACACCATAGAGAGGGACTAATAAATAGTGCACATTCACTTCAAATTGCTCTATGATTCGTTCTTTCTTTGAACCTTGTTCTTGGGATCTCCAGTCTCTAAGATGGGTATTCTTATTGGTAATTTATTTTTCTATGGGCTTAAGTCCCATCCCCCTCGATGTGTTCCAGACATTCTCTCTAGCTAGAGCTTTTGTTAGAGGACCAGCTATGTTATCATTTAATCTTAGGAAGGCAATATTATGGTACCATTAGTCATGTAAGATCTCATAGTACTGTGTTTTCTCCTTATTGGTCTGAATTTACCATTGTAATATTTGTTATGCACTCTGCCTATAGTAGTTGTGCTATCACAATTGATCAATACAGTTGGTACAGGTTTATCCCACATGAGCATTTCAGATAATAAGTCTTTTAACCATCCAACTTCTTCATTAGTAGAGGCTAAGGCATTGATCTCAGCCTAGTGGTTTGCGCAATAATTTGCTCTTTCTTGGATTTCCAAGATACAACTCCAACACCCAAAGTAAATACATAACCTACCCAAAGTAAATATATAACCTATGGTGGACAGAAAATCACCAGAAAGGGTGTTCCAATTTGCATCGCTGTATCCCTCGAGGACAGGGGGAAACCTCTGGTAATGTAAACCATAGTTCATTGTTTTCTTTAAGCATTTCATAACACGGCTCACAACATTCCAATAAACATAATTAGTTTTACTAGTATATCTACCAAGCACTCCAATAGAGTATGCAATTTCAGGTCTTGTACAATCAGTAACATATCTTAAGCTGCCAACTACACTAGCATATTCCTTTTGATTTATTACATCATCATCATTATCAGTAGGATATAATTTAATGCTAGGATCAAAGGGAGTTTGATTGGAGTGCAGTTAAAATATTTAATTTTTTTTTTTGAATCTTCTCTATATAATGGGATTGATTTGGGAAAATACTGTAGCATTTCTAGTAATTTTAACACCTAATATCACATTAGCTTCTTCTAGATCTGTAATGTTAAAGTTGCTACTCAATAATTGTTTGGTCTCTATAATCACATGCAAGTTAGAGCCAAAAATTAATAAATCATCAACATATAAGTAAATTATAACATTAATCCCTATGATAAATACATTTATCACTCTCATTAATCCTAAAGCCATTAGGCATACTAAATTCATCACATTTATCATGTCACTGCTTTGGTGCTTGTTTCAAACCATATAATGATTTCACCAATTTACGAACTTTACTCTCATTACCATTGGCTATGAAGCCTTCTAGTCGGTCCATATAAATCACTTCATCTAAGTCATCATTAAGGAAAATAGTCTTCACATCCATTTGATGTATAACAAGGTTATGAATTGCTGCTACAACTTTATATTTTTCTATTGTCTCATTAGGTTTACGTTTTCTTCCAAGGTTACCAAAAATTGTTTTACATCTAGGAAGTAAGTCAACTAATTTCCAATTTTGGTTAGAGATTAGTGAATCTATCTCATCATTGATGGCTTCCTTCCAAAAGCTTGAGTCTGAAGAAGACAAAGCTTCTTCTAAAGAGTTCGATTCTCCTTCTATATTATAAACAAAAAATTCAAGACCAAAATCTTTCTCAACTCTAGCCCTTTAGCTTCTTCTAGGTTTAAAGTCAAAATCTTGTTGGCTTTCAAATTGGGGAACATAAGAGTCTAAGCCGCTGGATTTTTGCCCCCCAATAATTCTAGATTTATAAGGAAATTTATTTTCATAAAAGCCAGTATCTAGTGACTCTATTATTACATTATTCTTGAGATCTAAAAATCTATATGCTTTATTAGTTAGAGTGCAGCCAACAAAGGTACATTCAGAAGCTCTAACACCAAGTTTGGGTCTCTTAGGGTCAGGAAGCCTTATATAGGCTAGACAAACCCAACTCTGAAATAACTCATATTAGGTTTTCTACTTTTCCAAAGTTCAAAAGGAGAAGTCTGTGTTTTCTTATGAGGGATACGGTTCAGAACATAACATGCAGTAAGAAGAACTTCTCCCCATAAATTTGAGGGTGCTGTAGAACTAATTATCATAGCATTTGTTAATTCAACAAGTGTTCTATTCTTAGGTTTTGCTACTCCATTAGAAACAAGTGAGTAAGGGACTATGGTTTCATGTATGATTCCTAAAAGTTCAATAAAAGAATCAAAACCAAGTGAATCATACTCCCTACCTCTATCACTTCTAAGTCTTATAATTTTCCTGTTGAATTGATTTTCTATTTCAATTACATGTATTAAAAGTTTCAAAGGCATCACTTTTGTTCTTAATTAGATAGACATTTATGTTTAGAAAAATCATCAAGAAATGTTATAAAATATCTCTTACCACCTCGTGTTAAGATATCTTCTAGTTCACATATATCAGTATATATAAGTTCTAAAAATTCAGTATTTTTTTCTACAGCTCTGAAAGATTTTTTTGTAATTTTTGCGATGTTACAATCTTCACATTTTTGAAAGTTGTCTAATGTTAATTTAGGTATTAATATTATATTACTCATATTCTTAGCATATTTGTTATTTGTACAACAAAGTTGTGCATGCCAAATATTAATGCAAGAAATCATATAAGCAAAAGTAGATGCTTTATTCATTTTCTTAACATTTAATTTAAACATACCATCACATGCATATCCCTTGCCTACAAGTATGACATTCTTAGAAACAACATAGCGATCAGATTCAATAACTTGTTTAAATCCGGCCTTGTTCAGTAGAAACTAGAGAACAAGTTCTTCCTCATGTCAAGTATGTGGAGGACATTTTTGAGCAGCACCATTCGTCCAAAAGTGAACTGCGGCTCAACTTCGCCAGGTTCCAGAACATTTGTGGTACGTGAATCTCCAAGTAGAACCTTCTTGTCATTCTCACTAGGAGAGTACGATTTAGACCATTCACGTTCATAGTAAATATGCCTAGTAGCACTACCTACCTTCCTTTTGAACCATCGAGTGAGTTCACTTCGGTTATCATAGCCCCTAGTGGCTCTTCGGTCATGTTTTCCTATGGAACAGGTGGTCGTGTCCAGCGTCTACATACCCGAGTTGGTTGCCCAGGCTTGCCACATACATAGCAGACATCATCAACAAAGTTTTGTGTCTGCTTAGAAGGATGGTCCTGGTTCTTGGGTTCAGATTCGACCGATTCTAGTTTCTGTGGTTTTCATGTTCCTCCTGTTGGGCCTGATTCTTTTGGTTTTGATTATGTTGCTGGTTTGAATTTTGAATAGAAATTAGGTTTATCTTGGTGGATGCATTCCTATTCAATTCCTTCTTTTTGTCCAGCAGCCTTGCCTTATCAATTCGCAGTCAAGTGATTAGGTTTTCTAGAGAGATTCCCTTCGCTTTGTGGCGTAGTGGGTTGAATTCCTTCCAAGATGCTGGTAGTTTATCAATGACAATTGCAACTTGGAACTGCTCGTCAATTTTCATACATTCTGAAATGATCTCGTGCACTAACATCTGTAAGTCATGGGTTTGAGACACCACAGACTTTTGTTAAACCATTTGGTACTTGAAGTTCATGTCACACAATCCGTGGGGTTAGAGGGGCGTTTCCACGCTCAGAATGTAGATTTGACTTTATATATGTGGATTGAGTAAAGTTATAAAAGTAAAGGTTTTTTTTTGTAATTTTTGGGGGGGTTTATGAAAAAATAATAATAATCTGTTTTATACTACCAATAAAAAAAAAAAATTCTGTTTTATGCTATATGCGGATTAAAGTAAAACGGTAAAAAGAAAGGAGTTTGCTTGCAATTTGTTGGAGGGTTTTTATGAAAATATAATAATTGATCTGTGTTTATACTGAAAATAAGGTTAAATTGAAATTTTTTTGTATTACTTTCTTTTGTTGTATACGTGGTTGAGCATAAAAATGAAAATTGAAATTTTTAATACATAAATTATAATTTGTATGTATATATCTACAATGTATATATAGACGCTCTGTAGGCGCTCTGGACTACAAGTTATTTTCAATTTTGACGCTCTCACGCTTTCGCTCCCGCACTCGTTCGGCGTTCTGGTGACTTAGCTTGAAGTATCTACTGACAATGTACTTCTTGGACCCAACCTCCTCGGTATTATACTTCTTATGTAGGGCTTCCCAATGGTAGAAATTTGAAACAACTGTCCGTAGTAGTCGTACAGATCATCGGAAAGATGATTGAGGATGTAGTTTCTGCACATGTAGTCATCTTCTTCCCGCTTCTGGACGAGTTGACTCTGTCTAGAACTTTCCTTTTGGTCTCTTGTACCGGTAGAAATTTTCCTAGGGTCTTTGTCAGTAAGAACATAGGCCATTATGATAAGAGTGAGATAGAATAGCGTTTTCTGCCTCCATCTCTTAAAGTGAGCCCCACCGAATCTAAAGGGCTTGTTCTGGTCATTAGGACCAGAAATAGGAACATTAATAGTGGTATTTTCCATTACAACCGAATTGTCTTAAAATTGTTGGTCTAATCTTCCTTTCAATTTAGAAATTCTGGAAAATACAAAGTATTACAGAAGAAATAAAATTCAATTGATCTCATTGATTTGGTAGGGATGAGGCACAACTCGGTCACTCTCTTTAAGCCGATTCACGCCTCTGCGGTAATAAAGCCTATGTAGCAGGAAACAACAAGTCGCCCCCAGGATACAACAACCCAACTAATCTGTATTGCCTTCACTAACTGCTACTTTGTTTCTGCAACTGTTATTTTCGTTCTTTATTTCTGGGCAAGGAAAGGTGTACTCTGGTGGAGGTTCTGCCTGCCTACCTGTGCAGTCAGTAAGGCAATACAAATTGGCTAGTCTATTGTATCTTGGGGGCGACATTCTGTTTCTTGCTGCACCGATTTTATTATCGCAGAGGCGTGACTTATCTTAAAGAGAGCGACTGATTTTATTACTGCAGAGGCCTGCCTATCTGTGCAGTCACCGACTTATAAAATATCTGCTTTCTAACCTATCTAAATGGGGTTTTGTCTTATCAGGAATGGCGGCAGGATGGTGACATTGCTCATTGGAACTTGTGTGAAAGTGACACACGTCTGCAGAACTGTGTTGCTCAAGTTCCAAAGCAACCT
>JAUPMG010000017.1:5677759-5705460 GCA_031762675.1 Pachysandra terminalis
TCTATTATTTGTTTTCTTTCTCTATGAGGTTAGATATTTTTAGATATATATATATATATATATATATATATATATATATATATATATATATAGATACACATATTATGTTTTATTTTATAGCTTTATATTATGAAGCACCATTTTATGGCAATAAAAAGAAAGAATTACTGTTTTAAGGTTCATCCGGTACTTTGTTTTCTTGTTATTAGTTATAAGATTTTCTTTTCCTGTTTATTTTTCTTTTTTGTCAACATATCTGTCTCACAAAATATTGAGAAATGTTTTGGCAGGGTGTCAAGATTGTTTTTAAAGTAGGTTTAGCTCTGTTGAAATACTGCCATGATGACTTGGTGAGTACTTTCAGCACCTTACAACCACCTATATCTAATTTACCATTATAATTTCCGCTTACCAACAGTTTTCATTTGATTGAGCAGATAAAATTACCTTTCGAGAAGCTGATACATGCTTTACGTAACTTCCCTGATGATGCCATGAATCCTGAGACGCTATTACCGATGGCTTACTCAATCAAGGTTCTCTCTCTCTCTGTTTGTGTGTGTGTGGGTGTGTGTGAATCCTGAGTAATGCCCCTAGACTTAATATTTTTTAGTTAGGGAAAGCTAAACAAGAAACAAACACAAATTCCGCCAAATAAAAAGTTAGCATTAACCATAGCTAAGTCATTAAAAGGGCAAAATCTATGGTTCTTATGTAGTAAGTGATACTTCTAGGAAATATACATATGAAGTATACTAATCAGGTGGCTTGAACTGTCTTAGATAAAATGTGAAAATGTGATATGTACTCATGACATTCATGTTCGGTCTGGAAAGTATGTCGTCTAATGCTATATAACCACTGACTCGTTGTGATAGCCATGTGATGACACAACGAGAGTGATCACGGAAACGAACATCCAACTAAAGCCACCAGAGAGAATCTGGAAGGCCATTAAAGGGCTTAAGCCGAAACAGAGCACACATTAACTGAAGTTTAGACAAAATAACTTGGAGCACAGCGGTAAAGGAAAAAGATGCTCTACTATGATTGCGTTGTTCTGTTATGAGTTCCACAACAAAAGATCTTTAGTAAAGAGTTAATGCTGTTATCCCATGGGCTGACAAGATAATGCCATCAAGTATAAAGGTGTTTTTAATCAGCAAGCCTCTCCTCTTACCTGCCAAACCACAATATCTGGACCACCCCAGTTTCAATAAAATGCCACCTTGGAAACTGAACTTAGCCATGCAACTATAGCCCCCTTCTGCTTCAAACGCTAGGTGTGACATAAAATGGAACAGACTATTGAGGCTTCTCTCATGCTTGCCAAAGCACTCTCCTTTTGGCATCCTCAGTCTTTTCCGGGGTGTAATTCCAAATTTTTCTCACAATCTGCTTTGGGTGTTTATGGGGTTGGATTTTAACACCATGGGTTTGTTGCTCACCAGTACAAGGCACCAGGAGATCATTGTTTTGTTTTTTCAAGGTAAGTAGGACTGTATCTGCACCCATATGATGCCCCTTTGTATGCATAAGAAGTATAAATCTAATTTTAATATTTTCTCAGTATTTATTTTTGAAGGAAAGGAGCGTGGAAATGATATGGTTTCTACACGCATACTTTCAATGATTTCTTTGTGGCCACTATTTTACTAGAGTTTAAAATTTTGTCTTTTGTGACTTTGTGAATGATGATATTGGGTTTTGGCTTTGCAAGCAGCTGGTTTTGGGTTATGTTTTTCCTCTCTGATTTCCTGTGTACATAATAAAGTTTAGCCGTTCACCTTTTGTACATTTACATATGATTAATATATAAATCTCATTTACTGATAAGAAATAAAGTAAATTTTAGCAGCATCATTTTGCTAATTCAAACATTAAAGCAGCCATAACTTACAAGATGTACATATTATAATAGCTATAATTGCTATACACCTATTAAAAAATAGTACCTTCAAAAAGAGATGAGCTGAAATTTTGTGAAATGCAATACCTAGATGTAAAATAGATTCGCACCTTTTAACCCAAGGGTTCCTATTTGTATCGTAACTTGACTGTTTTAATTCTCGGGTGATCTTAAATTGATAATTAAGTTTTTGGATGTAATTGCACGAAAATTAGACCGATATATACCATCATTGACATATCTAGTGGTTTTGGGGTTAGGAAAACCAATGTTGAATGATCAATTTCTGGACCAAGCACATCATATATTGGACTAATTTTCATTGAAGTAGAAAGATCTAAAAACTAATAATTATTTTTACAACTCTTCACAGTTGTTGAGTAATAAATCATTGACACTAAACGTAATGCATCAAAATCTGTTATAAAATGCCAAAATTAATAGTACAAAGTTTAATGTAAGTAAGCTTCATTTAACTTGCCATCCATAATAGACATACCGAGAACCTTTCTCTGCTGAAAAAAATGAACACAAAAAATAAAATAAAATAAAAAATAAATAAAAATAACAGCAATGCGGCATGTAAATAAGCTTGGGTTGTGTATTTTTATATATTAAATTCCAAGTAATGTCTATGGTTAGGGTTTCTATTTAAAAGGCAGATGATTCTGTTTATTTCTTGAAGCCTACATAATTGGGAAAATATTTTGATTACCCACACACATAGATATGGACTTTAGTCTGCTTTGAGCTTTGATGAAGCATAAACATTTTTGTGGATTGGAAACTATTGGTTCTGCTAATTATTGTTGTTTACTACTATTAGTAATCTTCATCTCTGGGTCTCCCAACTATTTTTTTTTCCTTTTGGTTGAAAGTTGGTCAATTACTATGGTCTACTTTAGCGAAGGGCAAATGCAAGTTGATATATACAAAAGAAATCATGGTGCTATTATAATTAAAAATATTGAACTAATTATTGAAAAGAATACTTAGAAATGGGTATTTTAGAAAAATCTCAAAAAGAGCTTTCTAATGAATTCGTTTTTACTGCAAACCTATATAATATAGATTGAAGATATTAGCTTTTGAGAATCCTTTTACAAAAAACTTCAATTCCCTCCAAAGGGGGAGAGTTATTGTTATCAAAACTGAATTTTAAACTGAAACAACATAGTTGCCCCTTTATTTAGTAAACTATAGATTTCTAATAAGTAATAAGGGTAATTGCTAAAGTGCCTCTTTAAAAAAATCGTTTATCATTAGTATATTAGAATGTTGTTTTTGGATAAAAATGTTTCTTGGCACATTTTCCAGGACTCCTCATTAATGTTGTTAAAGGCTGTTGCCTAGCCAGTAAGCATTTGTTTGGCGATCCTCGCCTAGGCCAGCATCGCCTTGGAGTGATTTTGGGCAAGGCAATCACCTAGCCTAATTATTTATCTACTTTTGAATTGTTATCTTAGTTATTAAATTTATAGCTTATGGTATAAAGTAGTACATATTGAGTTATTAGTATGAAATTATTACTTAATTTTATAATTATGATTTATTTTTAATTAATAATAATTAATTTAATCATTTTTATACGTGTACAAACCTATTAATGCTTCATTCATTTAGAGGAGGAAGGAGTAAGTAGCCAACCAACCAGGTAAGGTCTTCTATCTCTCTTCATGATCCAAATGTCAATCACTACTGCCTGCAAATGCAATTCTTGGCAATTTTTTTTATAAATTTTATTTTTACAAGAAGCCTCTTCCCACCTTCTCCTCCTCTCTCCGTGATTGACCATATTAATTGAATCCATTTTCTTTTTTACCAGTACATCCTAACCTCCTCTCTCTTTATATCTCTTATCTATGCTGCACATTGTTTTATTGATTATATTCATCCATTTATTTTTATAAGTACCTTAATCTCTTATCTTCCTTTTCTGAATTTTAATCTTTATTGTTATTTTTGTTATTATGAGAATATTGATTTTGTTGTTTAATTAGTTCTATTCATGCTTCTTTTTAATATGATGCATTGTGATTAATTGCTATCTTCCTTTGACTTGTAAGCGCTAAAATCGTATGCATTTCCATAAAGGCATTCAAGAAACCTTGCTGGCTGTTACATGATTAATTCATCAAATTAGGTTTCTATAATTTCTTCACCTGATTGTTTGGAATTCATCTCATTTTAAGTTCCTCATATTTAATACGTTTGTTGATTATCTCATTAGGCTATGTTAGTAGGAAACATGTCATATTGATCATTTTTATAAGAAAATGGTCTATATGTAGTTAAACTTATTGTAAAGTACTTAGGAATTGTTTAAGATTAAATGCTTCAAAACTTGGCGCTTAAGTGATTGCCTAATCGCCTAGGCTATGGGTAGGTCCATCACCTAGCTTCGCCCTGGCGTTTTAACAACCTTGCTCCTCATCAATACTTTTTTTATTTTGAAATTTCTTCTTAAATATATGTGTTCACTTGGATATGCCTGATTTTCGTTTCCTCTATTATTGCTGCCCAACTTGAGAAAAGAAATTTTGTAAACTGGGATAGTGTTTATTGGAAAGTTCTGCATGTTTCATCATTGGGTTTTATATCTTTTGGTTCATCAACAGGTATCGAGGTGTTTGGAGGAACTCAAGCTTGAATATGACAAGAAAAATGGGAAAACAGTGCAATTTGCAGATCCTAATGTGCAGCAGATCCAGGCTGTTAATCAATTACATTCATCAGACATACATTGATGGTGCTTATTAAGTAGATAAGAGAACTGCAGTGTGTACAAACTGAAAGCAGGTTATGATTCTTTTATTCTTTTCTTACATTGACTGTAGTATCAGCCATAGTCCGGGCATCGGCAAACATACTTGTTTGTAATTACATCTATTAATGTAATAATTGAATGGTTCATGGTTGATACTCAAAAATATGTTTTGGGATTTCTGTAGAAGGGTTGTAAAGAAGACAAAACTAAAGAACAGGGAAGTATTATAGATTATGTTAATGGGGGATAGGCTTAGTTTCATGTTGTGTATGTATGGATAGGACAGAGGATGGTTTACTCATCTCTGATAAGAAGTTACTTTGTTGTAAAATCTTGTGTTTTCTTTCTTAGGTCCCAAAAGCAAAACTAATGTAACAACCCCCCCACCCCACCCCCCCTTTAGTGAGTATTTTTACTTATGAAAGCAAAAGACGTGTTTCTACTCATGAAAAAGCAACAATATGAAGAAACTAAACAGAGATTGAAGCTCACAATCAAGTCTGATCATTCGGAAGCCTCTTGAGAATGTCTTCTACAGAGTTGTCAAAGGCATCATTCAAACCATAACCAAAGAGAGTAAGTAGGCACTAAGCTGGTGATTTTTTTTTTTTTGGTAATACTAAGCTGGTGATTAGCAGATAAAGATGCTCGTGTTTAACTAATTTCGTCGTTAAAGCCCCAATTAGGATATAGGTCTCAATGGCCTAATGGATAGTGCTTAAGGCTGTGTTTGGTTCGGCTTGTGCTTTTGGATAAGCACTCATTGGATAAGTAGCTCAATGGGACACTTATCCACAGCAACAATAAGCTACTTACATGAAAATAGCGTTTGGTAAATACATTTATTTATGTGTTTATGAAAGTTTAGGAGTAAAATATTATTAAAGTTTAGAATTGGCATTTATTTAAGTGCTTATGAAAGTTTAGCGGTAAAGTAGGTATTATGAAACTTTACTAAAATTTAGCAATAACTTTCCTACATAAGTGATAAGAGAAGCTTCTCCTTATGGGTAGCCTTCCTCTACTGCTTATGGGTAAGCACTTACCCATTAGGTATTACCGAACACACTTTTAATTTAAAAAAATCATTTAATAAGCTATAAGCTGAAATAAGCACTTATATAAGTTGTGCCAAAAGCAGCCAAAGAGGGCTAGATTTCGTAGGCGAGCACGGGTTTTATAAACCTTCAACTAGTTTTAGTTTTATAGCCAAACATCGGAATGTGGCTGTAGTTTAGTGGTTAGAATTCTACGTTGTGGCCGTAGAGACCTGGGCTCGAATCCCAGCAGCCACAGTTTTAATCTGTGTAACCTTTTTGCTCTTTTACAAATTGAACGGTTGAGATCAATTATTAGAGGAATCATAACCCACTCTCTGCTAGAATTTGTCAGGTGTCTAATTTATTGCTTAACTCACTCTCTGCTAGAATTTGCCAGGTGTCCAGTTCAGTTCATTGCTTAACCCACCCACCCTTCATCTTCCTAAACCCTTCTCTGCTTCGTGAAAACACTCTCCCCCTTGCTTCGGTCTGCAGAGAAAGAGAGAGAGAAAGATGGGAAGTGATAGTGAAGCTGAGAAATCGCTGAAGGAGAAGAAGAGACTGGCTCTTGCTCCAATTGCAAAACCTCTTGCAGGGAAGAAACTCTGCAAGAGAACTCTCAAGCTCGTCAGAAGAGATATTATAACGCAGTAATCATGATTTCCTTTTTGGTTTTGCTTCATTATTCCCTTCGATCTTTCATTTCTTTTGTACAGTATATGATGCCGCTTTCTTTCACTTACACCTTTCTTCAAATGCTTGTTAGGTTTCCTTACCGTTCTAGTATATGGAAATCTGAAAATTGTACCAATCTTAATAACCCGTATAAGCTTTTTGTATCATTTAAGTTTATTTTTGATATATTTTATGCCTTTTTTCTGTCATTTGGTTTGCCTGAAATACTTTTCCTTGGCAAATATATGGCATTGGTTTTTAGTGGTATATTGTTTTAATTGGAGAAATATTTGAATTGGATTCAATATTCTGGTATTTGTTTTGATATGTTTGTTTCAGTTGCCCGTTCATATATCGAAATGATGATGTACTCTTTTCTTTTCCCAGCTTCTGAATCCAAATGCTTGAAGAGGGGAGTAAAGGAAGTTGTTAAGAGTATCCGTCGTGGTAACAAAGGGTCAGTTTGTCTTTGTTCTTTTGTTTTTCAAGTATTCTTTGTAATATAGTCTTCTTGCTTGTAATCAAAATTAAGTCAAAACATGTTGATGCTCGAGTTAAGTTATAACATAAAGCCAGTTTTAGGTGTAATGCAGGCATTTATGTTGATTCACATGAATATTTTGCACTTTCTCGCATACGAACATATAATTATTTGATGTCTTTGTTTGATCCTAATTATGACTTAGGAATTCTTTGATGTCTATCTTGGAAGACATATGAGTTCAGTGATTGACATATTGTATATGTTTTGCCTTTCAACATTTGTTGTGCTCTAAAACCTCATTCTTTCTTCAAGTTTTGTCATTCTAATTGCCACTTGCCTGGATTTAAATGTTACCACTTTGTTTTCATTTTACTTTATATTCAGTCTGGCAAAATACATGTTCAGGAGCAAATACTAATTTCTTTGGTGTAACCAAGTTTGATGTCCCCATGTTTTTTTTTTTTTTTATAATAACAAATACATCTTGATGCATCTATTTTACTTACCTCTTAAATGTGCAGAATGATGTTTAAAAGTGCAGTTTATATTGTGTGACTCACGTTAAGTAAGAACTTTCATTGATTATTTGTACGAGTCCTTAGTGCACTTGTTGTTTTCGTAGTGATGTAGCCTCGATATTTTCTTTCTATGCTAATTCTCTATACTTTGTCTATACAAATCTTTATGTTTTTCATGTCACATACCTCGTATCCGTTTCATAACACGACACATGTTTTTGTTGACAAAACATAGGGTTTTTCAAATTGTGAAATAGGAGGAGCGGGTACTAAATGAGGATCATGAGGCTAGTTCACCATAGATTGGACCTTAATTATTCTGTTTCAAATCAGAATATGGTTATGCTATGTCAAATGCACCTAGAAATATACAGTGCAAACTGCCGGGCCTAAAATATGAGTGGTCCATTAAACTTTGTTTCTCAGGAATGGAATTTCTCTCAAGTGATGTCTCCATTAGTTGGTGAGCCTGTGGGGACCATTGTTTGGTTGGTTACTTGCCCAATTGCTAATCACTTAATATTATATGTAATTATGTAAACCTTGGTAATGTTAAGGGAAAGAAAAGAGTGCTCCTGGAGAGTATAGAATCATTAGATGTGAAAGAAGGTCAGGAAGGAATATCCTCTGAGGAGAGGGAGCACTGAAACAAATTGAAGGGGGACTTGAATGAAGTATTGAAGAGGGAAGAAATCTCATGGAAACAAAAACAAGGATCACTTGGTTAAAAGAGGGGGGAATGGTAATACATCCTTTTTCATTTAATGGCGAATGGGAGAGCGAGAAAAATCAGATTCTTCTTATCGAAGTTGAAGGGAAGAGTAGTGGAAGACGAGGTTGGTTTTGAAACATTCACATCTTTCTATTCCAAATTGTACAAGTCATAACAAATCCATAAGTTGGAGTTGCAAATTTTGGGGGGACCCAGGTTGGAGTTGAGAGTCAGAGTGGGTAGAGACGGCTTTTGAGGTAGAGGAAGTGAATAAGAAAGTTTGGCAGTTGAACAAGGAAAAGGCACCTGGTCCTGATGGGTTTACCATAGCTTTCTTTCAGGAACGTTGGGAGGTGGTTGTAGGCGATCTAATGAAGGTCTTCCTTGAGTTCTATGACAGTGGGGTAGTTAGTACGATTGCAAATGTCACTTTCTTAGTCTTAATTCCAAAAAAAAATAAGGTGCAATAGATATTCGAGATTTTCGTCCTATTAATCTCACCCTCAGCTTATACAAAATTTTAGCCAAAACCTTGTTCATCAAATTAAGAGAAGTTATCTCTCCGATCTTTTCTCTAAATCAAAGCGCTTTCATAAAAGAATGCTAGATCTTTGATAGTGTCTTGATTGCAAACGAATATGTAGAGGAGAGAGAGAGGGTGGGAAGAGCAGGAGTGGTTTGTAAGGTGGATTTGGATAAAGCCTATGACAGGGTGGAATGGGAATTTTTGGAGTCAGTTTTGCAATGGAAAGGTTTCGGGACAAGGTGGCGAAGTTGGATCAAAGGGTGCTTAAGCAAAGTTGAATTTTCATTCATCATTAATGGGGGTGTGAGAGGGGTCTTTCCTTCTTCCGGAGGTCTTCGACATGGAGATCCATTGTCCCCACTTATGTTCACTTCGGTGATCGATGTTCTTAGGGCATTCCTTAGGATAGCTGGGGAGCGAGATTTGGTGAGGGGTTTTATGTCAGGAGAGGTTAGGGTGGATGTTTCCCACCTCCAGTTTGTAGATCAGACCATTTTGGTTCTTGGAGGCCTCATGTAGGCAGATATTCCAGGTAAGGTGTATCTTGAGAAGCTTTGAAATGGCTTCAAGGCTAAAAGTGAATCTGGATAAAAGTACCATTTCAGTTGGAGTGGTTTGTAAGGTGGATTTGGATAAAGCCTATGACAGGGTGGAATGGGAATTTTTGGAGTCAGGTTTGCAATAGAAAGGTTTCGGGACAAAGTGGCGAAGTTGGATCGGTGCTTAAGCAAAGTTGAATTTTCATTCATCATTAATGGGGGTGTGAGAGGGGTCTTTCCTGCTTCCAGAGGTCTTTGACAAGGAGATCCTTTGTCCCCACTTCTGTTCACTTCGGTGATCGATGTTCTTAGTGCATTCCTTAGGATAGTTGGGGAGGGAGATTTGGCGAGGGGTTTTATGGCAGGAGAGGCTAGGGTGGAGGTTTCCAACCTCCATTTTGCAGATCACACCATTTGGTTCTTGGAGGTCCCATGTAGGTAGATATTCCAGGTAAGATGTATCTTGAGATGCTTTGAAATGGTTTCAAGGCTAAAAGTGAATATGGATAAAAGTAGCATTTCAGCTAGGGATTGGTGCCCATCACGATCAGTTACAGAGATTTGAGGATATTTTAGGGTGACATTGAGTCACTCACTTCAGGATTTTTTCATTGACCCTAATTACCCGGATAATGGTGGTAAGAGAAACCATTTGGTTAGATGGGATATTGTTTGTCGAGAAAGGGATCAGGGAGGCTTAAACCTGGGAAATACTGTCGCCAGAAACTCTTCTCTTCTCGCCAAGTGGCTTTGGCAGTTTAACAACGAGCGGAATCATCTTTGGCGCAATATTATCGTCAGCAAGTATGGTTTTCTTTGGAATGGTAGGGATATGAGTTTATCGACGCGGATTTTCGTGGCTAGTCCTTGGAAGTGTATCGCTTCTTTGGCCCCTTTTTTCTTGTCTTTGGTTCGGTGGTCTGTTGGGGTGGCTCGTCTGTGTTTTTTTGGAGGGACCTTTGGATTGGTGAGGAGCCTTTATGCTCATGTTTCCCGAGGATTTACAGGATCGCTTCTTGTCAGTCTTCTTTGGTTTGCAAGGTTCTTTCCTGGTCTGAGTTTGAGTCTGGTCTTGTCTGGAACCTCCCTCTTCGGAATCGCGAGGGAGGCGGATTGTATTGAGTTGTGCTCTTTATTCACAGTTGTAGGGGAGGTGTTTGTTGGTTTAGAGTGGGGGGACAGGAGGATCTGGACTCCTGATCTCGCAGGTGTCTTCTCATGTCGCGCTTTTTTCAATCAATTTCGTTCGGACCGGGATGAGCCTCCGGCTTCTTTTCAGACTTGCTCCTTGTGGTCCCTGCCTGTCCGTCCTAGAGTCAAAGCTTTCATTTGGACGGCTTTACTTTATCAAATCAACAATGCGGATATGCTTCAACGTAGAAGGAGGTTTATGGCCCTTTCTCCTAACACGTGCTTCTTGTGCAGAGCAGCGGAGGAGTCCCTAGATCATATTTTCATTCACTGCCCTTTTGTCTCGAAGATTTGGGACTTTTTCATTCGGTCCATCCGGAGGGTGTGGGTGTTTCCAGGGAGCATTTGTCAGCTACTGGAGCAATGGGCCTTTCCAAGTCTTTCTCATGATTCTGTTTACGATGGTCTTCTGGCCGTGTTGTGGTTTGTGTGGAGGGAGCGGAATCAGAGGATTTTTTAAGATGTGACAACTTCTGCCTCGTGTGTCATTGAGGGGATATTGTCCTTTGTTGCCTCTTGGGCCTCTGTTCGGGGCTAGTTCTATGGACTGTCTACAACAGATATTGTGCGTGAGTGGCATTCAATCTCTTCGTCTGCTAGTTTGCCTCAGGTTCGCCAGTTGCTTTCAGCCCCCTTCCCGGTTGGATGGGTGGTGTTGTCATTCACGGCTTTCTGTCCCGTTACTTCCTGTCCTTCCGGGATTGGTGGCCTGTTCCGGGAACAGGATAACAGACCTATCTTTGCTTTTTCTGGCCCGACAGTTTCGACTGAGTTCGTGCGGAACGAGCTGGTGGCGCTTATGACGGGTTTGAGGTTTGGACGTGCACAGAGTTTTCTGGACATTGGGATTGTGTATGGTACTCCCCTTAGTATCGATTGGATGGAGAGACCCGATTTGTGCTGCTAGAGGGTCACTCATTTGGTTCGTTTGTCTTTCTCTGGTTAGAGGGCGTAATTTTTCATTTTTTGAGGCACCTAGGGTGTCTGATCAGTTGGTAGCTGACCTTGCGAGGAGAGGCGCTAGTAGGGTCTCTATGGTCTCTGGTGATTTGGTCTAGCCATGTCTTGACATTTGTTTTTGGGTTGTGTGTGCGGGCATTATTGTGTTGTGTTTCCTTTTTCCTTTTCCTTTTCCGGACTCCTAGTCTTTTTTTCTGTTTTGGTGCCATTGGTCTATGGTGGTTGATGTATTCTCCCTCTCTTTTTATATATTCGCGACTTATCAAAAAAGATATCACCCGGATAAGAATGTTTGGAGTCTTGATCCTAGAGTTTGCATCTCCAGTAGATCCTTCCTCTCCGTCCTAGAGTAGATAGTAGTTTTCCACATCCTGACTTTCCTTTCCTTTTCGTTCTATTTGGAAACCCAATATCCCCCCTAGGGTTAAGGCTTTCACCTGGACTGCAGTTCTCAACAAAATCAACACCCAAGATAATCTCCAGCGTAGGAGGAAATACCTATCAATATCTCCCCAGGTTTGTATCATGTGTTGGAAGAGTGAGGAATCAATGAACCATTTGTTTATCAATTGCAGCTTTGCTCGGGATTTATGGTATAGCCTGATCAGGTTGATTGGAGCTTCTTTTGTCTTTCGAGAATCATTATAGGATTTGCTACGGCAGTGGAGATTTCCGGGGTTGGGAAGATGGGGGGTAAGTGTTGTATAGAGTATGGTTTATGTGGTTATATGAAATATTTGGCTAGAGTGGAACATGATGATTTTCTAGGAAGAGAGAGAAGTCTTGCCCAGGCACTATTTGACCATGTTAGAATCACCATTGTATCATGGGTGAGCACGTATACAGATTTCAGGCACTTCTTATCAGATGTAGTCAGGGATTGGGATATGATTGTTTGTCTCCATTCTCCCAAGAACACTCATCAGTTAAGCTGGCACCCTCCAGAGACGGGGTTATTAAGCTGAACTTTGATGTGTCTTCTTTGGGAGACCCAGTTTTATCTGGGATTGGGGTACTATTCAGAGATTATCAGGGTACCATGGGACCCCATATCATACAAGTGGTCCATAGTGGTCGTTGATTAAATTTAATATATAAAGGTTCGACATGCTTAATTTTTTTAGAAGATAACAAATATATGATCTGATATATAAGAGGAAAGTTTGATTACTGTGCTAACTTTTTTTTTTTTCTTTATTATACCTTTCCTATTAACCAAGTACATAGATCAATATTTTCACTAAAGTTCATACAACATATCCAAAGATCAGGAAAGTTAACTTTTCATTTTCCTTTATATCAGATTCCCATTGAACTTTGTGCAACAATCTGGCTAACCATATGGAACCTTAGAGAAACTGATGTTAACTATATACCAAATAACCCGATAAGATTTTGAATATCCCAAATCTGCTGCTTCCTTGGTAAAGTATTGTGATTTTATAAGAGAAAAGAAAACATTCCCAGCTTGAGTATTTGTGATGGTTGTTACTCACAAATGAAAGAAACATTGGGACGCGAAAGTTGTGGATCATAGAACACTTACATAGGGGATCATATGGGCAAAGATATACTTCATGGAGAACAAATAGAGCCATGGTTTCAGATTTCGATTTTAAAGGAAATTTTGTACCTTTGGAGTAGGGAATTTTTTAGGGATTGCTTAGCGATATTTCCTGTAAAATATTTTGCAGAAAAAGTTCAAGATAGGAAATACCAATGTAAGGGAAATCATGGTGCCCTTCCTAAAGGGAAATTTTGTGGAAAAATTACCTAAATAAAAACTAATTTCTTTATCCTTCTTCAAATGGGCCGAGTAAGTATCGATTTGGAGTTTGATTTGTGACGTTTAAAAGGAGTGGCATTTTTAAGGTACAACCATATATTGTAGAACAACTTATTGAGAAGATTAGATTGACAAAGACATGCTCTAAATCAAGAACAAACAGTTGCTTATCAATTTGGTTTTCATGCTAGGGAGATCGATTATTGTGGTTATATTATGAGAGAGAAGGAAAAATTTCACTAGTCTTTATTAGTTTGAGAAATGAGGAGTGCAAACTCGTAACTGTCTACATAAAAATATAAATAAATAAATAAAAATAGTTAAGTTCATCAACTTGCTTTCATATTCTGACCATTACAATTGAGTTTTATATTTCTCTTTGATTTTTTCTTTCGAACGTGCTACACCTGTGTAGATTAAGTGTGCAATTGAATAGTACCTATGGTTAAAGATTTCAAGTAAGAATTATTGATTATGGTTATTTTTATCGTATCTGCCTTATATAGCTAGTTGAAAAATTGGTTCCATGTTGGTGCAGATTATGCATTATAGCTGGCAACATTTCTCCTATTGATGTTATCACTCATGTTCCAATTTTATGTGAAGGGGCTGACATTCCATATGTTTATGTTCCCTCAAAGGAAGTAAGTTGTTGAGGCCCATAAAAATATTCTGTATCTTTGCACTTCCACTTTTCCTCCTCTTTCCTCTTCTTCTTTTTCTTGGTTGTGATGAAGTTTTGGTCAGCCATGCATCTACTGCGTATCAGGGAATATTTAAGTAAATGTCTTCATATCTGTCTATGGAGAAAGCTAGATATGCCCTTGATGCACATTAATTCTTCCTATCTGTCTATGGAGAAAGCTAGATTTGCTTATGATGGATGCACATTGCAGTACAGAATTCCCATATCCCGGATTTGACCGATTCATACATGTTTTGCTTTTCGTCGTAAACTAAATGATTAATGATATACATTGCACTAGAGAATCACCATGTCTGGATTCTACCAATTCATACATGTTTTGCTTTTCATCATAACTATATTTATCAATTAGTGGTCAACACTCAACAATGTGGGTCGGTCATCACCTGAATGTTATGAATTAAGGTTGAGGGTCATCCAAAAAGTGCCTGGCAACCAATAATTGAATTTGTAAATGTTCATGTGGGCCATGTGTATGACAACTGACAACAGATGCAGGATAGAAGCATTTTAATCGTTGTGGATATTAAATTCTTGTTTACATATTTACTCATTTATAGATGCAACTTCTTTCTACTTTCCGTCAGATCTTTTCTTAGTCATTCCAACTCTTTCTGTTGTTGTTCTGCCGTATAATTTGTGTCCCCATACAACTTACATGCCTTTCTTTCAAGGCCAAGTAGAAAATCACATCTACCATCTTTACACCAATTGTTGCAGAATGTACTGTCTATGAAACTTTGGTTGTCTATGAAACTTTGGTTTTTTTTTTTTTTTTTTTTTTTGGTTTTGGTGGGGGGGGCGGTTGGTTTACTAATTTGAATCAACAAACTCATTGCGAATCATCATGCTATATACCTCTTTAAGGAGTTCGTAGTGATCCTCCTCCATGATCTTCTTGTTGGTTACAATGCCACCTTCAATATTGCCAGTATTGATCCCAAACAAACACCAACATTCCTTTTGTGTAGCTCCAACAGCAAGTAAAAGAATCAAGTTTATATGTACAGGCCGAAATCTATATGAACCTATTGGCAGATACTCGTCAAATTGCCTCTATTTCTAATGGTACTGGTTGATACCTGATACATTTTGGCCGATATGTACTGACTCATCGGTTTTGGAGGGGCCAATACCAATACTTGAAACTTGATTATAGAACCTCACTCCTGGGTTACCAATTATTATAACGAAAGCCCTGGTTTAAATGAATTACACGATTTCAAATTTCAGAAACCATACAACCAACAGTGTCTTGTATAGAAGAATATGGAGGGAGAGAAGAACTAGACAAAAATATGTTAATAATAAAAGAAATTAATTTAAGGAACTCAGCTCTTGCAAATCATACCACGTGTCTAGACCCTTGTAAATAGACATTATATGCAAATCATACCACACGTCCAGACTCTTGTAAATAGACATTATATGATGTTCTAAATCATAATAAGAATAAGTTGATATAAGTTGCACTATTTTATTTGTAGTTGGTGAAATTTAATTGAGTATAATACTTGACATAATAATATAATTATAATATATAGTTCTAATTGCTATAAAATATTGATAATACAAGTATATCAACAATAATACCTTTTTGAGTACTATTGATATAAGTAATATGTAGATATATAATTGTGTTGGTAATAAGCAATTGCAATTATTATTATCAAAGATAGCATATAAAGATATTAATACGTCACATATAAAGACACTAGTAGTAGTAAGTTGATTGTTTATAAACAATAAAAGAATCTTCTATCCTGCTCAGAGTAGAAAACCAAAACTTCTGAAAGAACTCACAAGTCCAGATCCTAAATCAAACACAGCAAAAGGAAACTCATAACCTAATTTCATATCCTGGTTACAATAGAAAACCAAAACTGGACAATTCAAAATAGGAAAATACAAAGAGGACAGGTAGATTGATGAGACATGAGAAAAATGAATACAGTTTTCTCGTGTGACATGAATTGGCGTGATGCCACTTACATACATGATCTACAGCCTCGCTAATTATACCCAAGTTTCAGTCCCAAACACATGTGCCACAGCGAAAAAGTAACATCTTGTTTTGGATATTTTTTCTTGTTGAACACTGGAAAATGTAAAAAAAATTTGATGGCTCATAAGTAACATTTGATGAAAGTCAAATACACGGGTATGAATAGGGGCACCTGTTGGAGAAGAAGTTATGCATGTGCCTATCCTGATGGTCCCTTATCAGATGGCTAGTCTAGATTTGTTTCTTGCCACCAAATAGCAGGAAAAATCCATGTATCACCCAGAAATTAAACCTGATGAGACATTTTTTTTAAATGTAGCTTTTAAGAGTAGCTGCATATTTAAACAAGTGTACGTACATATTAATATACATGTATGCATGCATGCATAATTATGCGTTTGAAATCGCTACCATGCATGCAAGCTCACTGTTGTATTTCTTTCTGTGGTAAATATTGTTTTCTTTGAGGATCTTGCCACTGCAGGAGCTACAAAAAGGCCAACATGTTGCATTCTTGTGCAAACCAAGCCCACTAAGGGGGAAATCACACAGGAGGAACAACAAAAATTGAGGGCGGAGTATGACCAAGTTGTATCAGATGTTTCTGAACTCACATCTTCTCTTTTCTGAAAGAGTAAACAAAAACAAATGGACTCGCCTTTTTCCCCAATTATATAATCTATTATAGCTCATATAACATACTGTGTGGAACTCATTTTTGTTTCGAAGTGGGGAGACTCAGGCGCAGTCACGCAGAGCGGTTGCTTTACTTGTTCATGCGTGCATGGGGAAAGCAGTTCAGCTGAATTACAGGCTTTACATGGTTTGAATGGTTAAATCAAAACAATCTTTGAGCAGACTTGCCATGGGAAAGTAGTGCATTGCTTGTATATCACTCTTGATGGGACATGATTTTGTCAGCTTCTGGAATTGGGTGAAGATGGTCCTCAACCTGGGAACTTTTTTGTTGCAGCTAAGGATAGCAAATTGGTCAGGGCCCGGCTCATCCTCATAGAAGCCCAAACCCAGCTTAACCTGCCATTACTTTTTATCTTATTTGCTAACAACATCATTACTTTACAGGCAGGTTTGGGGCTCAAGGACCCATGTATAGGGTCTTTGGCCCTTCTGGGTTTAGCCTTATTTTACAAAGTGTGCCAGAAATTTTTTTAGGAATTTAATTCCATTAGAACCTTTTTGGACTGATGAAAATTTTTGGATGGTATAGTGAAAGTTCTGTAAAGGTAGGTGTATTGGCGTGTAGGACTAGCTCTGGTGCTATTATGCTGGCCTGTTTGGAGCTTTTTACTGGTCCGGAAAGCTTGCATTGGCTTGTCAGTCATGCACAGGTTCTCGATCACAAGGAGCTGGGGAGCCATGGAAAAGCTGCTTCTGTTAATCATTTATGCTGATCTGTCTCACTATTAATTGGTTGTGTGAAACACCTAGGCATGCATGTGAGCGTCTACAGATAAAAAGGAGCATGGAAAAAAGCACTCTAATTTATCATTCAAAGCCTTCACTCCCTCTCTTGACGTTATTTCTAGTCGTAAGAGGCAAAATAGTTTGAATTTCATTCTTCCATTTGTTTGCAAGAGATGCTATTTACAAAGCGACTGAGTAGATAATACATCAGCTTTTGCGTAAAAGTCGCTTGCCAAGAAGCTATTCTTTGCAAGCAGGTGGATGGATGGTCTTGAACTGAATAAGACTTGCGAGGAAGGAGCAAAACGGGTTGGAGTGCGACCTGTCAAGAGATGCCTCCAAACAAGTTCTTTGTCTCTTAGCAAAATGACTTTCAGAAGGTGAAAAAAAAGAAGTAGAAAATCTCTCTTAGAGAGAGAGACTCTCTTTGAAATCTATATTAGTACTGTAAATAAACAGTTTGGAATGTGGGTAACAAAAAGTAGAGAACAAGTGATGTTATTAGACAAAGAATCACCAACATGTGATTTGTAGTAGCTGTTCCTTATCTTCTCAAAGCTCTAGCCTTTTTCATACAAAGAGGGAGGGGGTCTACCTTCTAAAGCAACCCCTTGACGCTTCTCAATCCATCACCCCCCACCAAGATCAATGTATTAACTATGATTAACATCCACATTCATCTTTCTTCTTTGGTGGGATTTTGTTCTTGTCCATCTTCATGGGAATCTATATATACTTTTTATCAAAAGAGAAGAGAACCAGATTTCTTTTGCCCCGCTTGAGACCCGACCCGACCCGACCCCACCCCCACCAAGTTAAGAGCATAAAATGAACAATAGCCACTCCCTACAAGGTTAAATATTATTAATTTGAATTTGCCTTGGTAAGAAGAGCATTTCAGAATCTCATTTACTATCCAAAAAGCAATTATTCCCTTCAAGATAAGTAATCCAACCACCTCCTATCTTATCCCCTCCACCTCCACCTCCACCTCCACCACACATACACAAACACAAAAATTAGAAAAATCCACACTAACCACTGGTGAAATAAGATTATTCTTTCCTATTTCAGAAATAATCTTATATTCCAACCAATCAATTTTCAGTAATTGGGGTTGTTATTGCCTATATATGAGATATTAAATCAAAAGTTAAAGACAAGAAAAGACCCAATTTCAATATAACAACCACTACTTAAAATATCATGTACCAGCTGCTTCTGTCAATCAAATCTTAATGCTTTATTAATTATGACTGATGTAACAACAGCATAGTCTCCATTTTAAGAGGAAAATCTATTGGGTAGTTCTATTTGTCTTCTTTATCTTTTGTCCTTGATGCTTCCACTCACTACTGCTAAAGCTTTGAAATCTGATTGTCTGATTAAACTAAATGACAAAGGACTGAAGAAACAAAGATATAGACAGTGTAAAAGAGATGGTGGGGTCACTCAACCATAGACCCTAATTATTCATGTGGAAAGGGTGTGTATAGTCTTAAAGTGAACTAAGAGATGTTTGGAGGTCATTTCAGAGTTTTCAACATCATCCCATCACAAGAGAATAGGTGGGACCCATGTCCCCTATCTCAGACAAGCTTCCTCTCTCTGTACTATGATGCATGGTTGTCAACATTTCAAGTACTTTACTCTTTTGGTTAATAAGTTACGGAAATACAAACTTTCAAACATAACACATGAGATGTTAAGAGGACCAGTTCCTTTGCACTTTCTTTATGAGCTGGTGGTATTAATCATTTATAAAGCTTGAAGGTGATGCATGCACCACATAAGAAGAACTAAAGTCTGTAAGGGGTACCCTTACCTTTTAAGGACCCTTTTTGAAAGACAATTTGTTCTTCAATGCTTTTATAAAGAGTACCAGTCCAAATGACACCCAGAAGCCTACAAGTCACCAAAAGGTACCAATTACCCTTAACAAAAAATTATGCTACTATTATAGTATAAATGCCAATGCATCCACTACTACTACATTAAAAAAGTCTTATTACTTTTGCAAAAACCTTTTAATCCAATACATACTAGAATGAGAATTTGTTCTTCAATGCTTTTATAAAGAGTACCAGTCCAAACGACACCCAGAAGCCTACAAGTCACCAAAAGGTGCTCATTACCCTAAAAAAAAAAAAAAAAGACTTGTGCTACTACTATAGTATAGATGTCAATGCATATCCTCTACTACTATATTATAAAAGTCTTGTTACTTTTACAAAAAAAATTTAATCAAATACATACTATGACATAGAATCATGGAAAAGAAAAGGAAAAGAGGAGAGAATTAGAAATGGAAGGCAATGGTGGTGGGTATCAAAAGAGTACTTTAAACAAAGTATATATAGAAGAAGATGGGGGTGGGAAAGGGCAGGAGAATCCCAGATTTTAGTGGGTTGGATGAGATTTAGGGACAAGGTGGGGTCCAAAGGGTATCAACTAGTTTGGATGCTTTATATGTCTTCGTTAGACTGGTGCACTTCCAAATCAGATATAATGTTGAGCTGTACTGAATGTTTCAAAGAGAAGCAGTAGCTCTTCCCTCCATTCAAACTCATGGACTGGCAAAAAAAAAAAAAAGTTAATAATTATTTCCTACTCATTTGGATTCCACTTGGGGCATGTCTTCATTTGATCTTTGGTCATTCCTTTGCCTTCCTTTTGGCTCCTAACAAATCCTAATCCATCACTTGTTGGCATGTTGTGTTGTAAACTTGTGTGTATGAGAAAGAATTTGGTACACTGCACCAATTTGCTACAAGAACACCAATGAGAAAGGGACACTTCAGCAAATACAACTGTAAGTAAGCTGGATTCAACTAAGGTTAATTATAAACCTGGAAAGACTTCAAAGGATTATTATTGTTATTATTATCCTTTCTTTAAAGCTAGAAGAATCTTATACTATTTATCACATAAAAGAAAACCTCAAATGATGCTCAGATTAGCAAAAATGCTTTGATGTGTTTGAAAATATGGAATCCGTTTAAGTGCAAAGATGGTCCCATGTGGGTCTCACCCTTTAACCAATCGCTTGGAGGCGAGAGCCAGTGTTTTTTTGGTCTTAACCACGTGGTGTCCCCACACCACATTGGGTGTGGAACTAATCCACGTTCGAGGCGGGAGCAATTACGGTAAATCCCTAGCCACGAGTGCTTCTAGTGAGATTCGAACTCCAGACTTACCCCCGGAGACGCCCACTAGAGCCCAGCTTGCTACCAGCTGAGCCACACATCGGTGGTTAGAGCCAATATTTTAATATGTGGCCACATGGTCAATTTTGGAACAAAATCGTTTTCAACATTTTCCTGTTATATTTCCGACCGTACCAATCGTATGACGCCACGAAAGCATCAATAAAACAAATTACCAACCAACCCTACTTCCCCTTAATTGGAATAACTAGTAACTAGTTTCATTGATGCTCAAATTGGTATCGTATCGTAAGAAAATATCGCAGACAATTTTCTTTTATAAATTTCATTTTGAGGTGTATCAAATTAGGGTTGATTTTTTATTTATTTTTTAAAAAAACTGATCAAAATTTTATTAGGGTTATCAATTGGTTCGGTCTAAACCAAAAACCAAATAAATAAATATATATTGAAAGGATATTAAGTCATCCAAAAAGAATTTCTACCATATATATATATAAAACCTACTAATTGCACAACTTGAATTTGAATACAAGAATTACCTAACATAAACTACATATCATTATAACAATAATATACAATAGTATTATGAAGATTATGATAATAGATTTTTCTTTAAAAATTAAGCTTACAATTAGTTATAAAAAAAATAAATAAATAGCAAATAGAGTTCCTTAGTCCACAAACCTTTTCTTCTACTTCTTCTTCTCATATAGCACTATTTGAGTAGTCTTGGAGTACCAGTACTATTTGATTATTGTTTTCATATAAAATGTAGAGAGAGAGAGAGAGAGAGATTTAATACACATCTATAATAATATCACATACAGTCTTGGAGTACCAGTACTATGGTTATTGTTTTCATATAAAATGGAGAGAGAGAGAGAGAGTTTTATTCTTGTCATTGATGTGTCCATGGGATGTAAGCATCTGCTGAGTGTGCAGACCATGCAAGTGTTTGCTGATGGTGTGGTTGTGGAATCAATAAAGCTAACCAACCCCACATAAAAAGAAAACAAAAGTGAGAAAATATAGGATTAAATAATTCAATCAACAAAGATCTCATGAACAGCTATTACATCATCAATCTCGAGCTCCATCCCTCGTGATTCTCCTTTTTTATTTAATTCCTTAAAAAAGATGGAATTTGGGACTTTAATGAATGACCAAACTCAGGGAATGTTGGATTCCCACAAGGGAAGCAAAGCAAAGTAATCCACCCATGCACCCACTCTCGTCTCATCTTCTCTATCTCTTTTTTTCTCTCTCTACCGACCTTTCTTGCCTAATTTTTCTCACTAGTTTCCTTCAACTCTCTCTCTCTCTCTCTCTCTCTCTCTCTCTCTCTCTCATATTTCTGTTTAATCTTTGAAAGACCCAAATATGGAACTCCCTCATACACACAATCCCAATCATCTCTTGACAAATAGATGATTGACAGACTGACTCACCCACAATTAATGATTTTTTATCAAGTCTATTAATTTTGTTTATTACTTCTGTTGCTTTTTTTTTTTTTTATATTTCAAATCCTTGGAATGGAGTATAAAAGTTCTTAACACATCCATATCTAGATATTGTTTAAGTTTCTTACCCATTATATATATTCTTTTCTTTACTCTCTAGTGTACACGTGGCAGGCATGGTATTTCTCTCTTTACTACCAAATCTCTGGTTATTTTCTTGGGTTTAACAGAAGATGAGTGAGTGGAGAGTGGATCTTTGGCATGGGAAGCATGAGCAGCTCAAGTTTTGTTGGGTTTGATGTAAAACCTACCTGTAACCAAAAAGAAAAAAAATACTGTTTGAGGATTGGTTGTGTTGGGTCATCAAACTAAAACTACTTCCTATATCACCAAAATCTGTTTTTTTTTTCTTTTCTTGTTTTCATCTGGGTACCTGGTTTTTGAACTAGTAACTCAATGGAAACAACAAGAGCAGTTGCTTTCTATTTTTTGACTTTGTTCTTGTTTTGGACTTCTGCAAGTGGCTTGCTTTCTCCAAAGGGTGTGAACTTTGAAGGTAACTTGAATTTCTCACTCAATTTGGAAGAATTTATGTTCAGGGAAGTTGAAAAATGGAGATTTTTATGAGCTGGGATTTCTTGTTTCAGTGCAAGCTTTAATGGGTATAAAAGAATCTCTGGGGGATCCTCATGGTGTTCTTAGTAATTGGGATAAAGACTCTGTTGATCCTTGTAGCTGGACTATGGTCACTTGCTCTCCTGATAGTCTGGTCATTGCCCTGTAAGTTTTGATGTTTATAAGACCCAGCTTGCTTGCTTTATAATGTTAAAAGAGTCTTTGCTAACTTGAAAATTCTCCAAGAAACTCCATGAACTAGAACATTTATTTTGTTGCAGAGGAACTCCAAGCCAAAACTTATCTGGTAAACTTTCTCCAAGCATTGGGAACTTAAAAAATCTCCAGACTGTGTAAGTACCCAGAACAATATAAAGAAGAAACAAGGATTTGAAGTTTGTGTGTACAATTGGTTTTCAGTTATTAATGGGTGAAGTGTTTTCCAGGCTCTTACAGAACAATAACATATCAGGACAAATTCCACCAGAGATTGGGAAACTTTCAAAGCTTCACACACTTGATCTGTCTAATAACCTCTTCACTGGTGAAATTCCCAGTTCTCTAAGCCACCTTACAAGCCTCAGATACCTGTAAGCTGAAATACTGCAGTACTATAACATCAATTTCTTTTTTACCAAAGACTTTGAAGTTACTGGTTTGAATCTGATCATGGGTTTCTGATTTGGAATCAGGAGGCTTGACAACAACAGTCTCTCTGGAGCATTTCCTTTACAATTGGCTAGCATGACCCAACTTGCCTTTCTGTAAATCTCTTCAACCTTTTGCATTAGCAATACCCATTACCCAATGCGTTTCTCAGATGAAATTTATATCTGAAGATGGTTTCTATGGGCTTGTTTCATGCTTCAGGGATGTTTCTTATAACAATCTGAGTGGCCCTATACCCAGATTTCCTGCTAAAACATTCAAGTAAGTCGCCCTTGAATTTTTTTTTTTTTTTTTTTTTTTTGGTGGGTTGCTGAATTTCCTCTGCTCCTTGTTTTTCTGATTGATGCAGCATTGTAGGAAACCCTCTGATATGTGCAACTGGGTCTGAGCTAGACTGCTATGGAACAATGCCGATGCCACTTTCCTTCCCCTTGAATAGTTCACAGAGTATGGATTTATACTTGCCTTTCTATTGAAAGGTCTAACTATGTCCAAACTTTTAGGTGGTATTCATTGATGAAGCTCTGAACTGAAGTCAATCATACTCGGTTTTATCTAATGCAATTCAAACTTTCTCTTAAAACATTTTGGTTTTTCAGCATCAAGTTTTTATTTCATTATGTATCGATCATTTTTCTTTTTCAGAGTTTTAACTGTTAGAACCTGCTTATAACAATTTAGCTCCTTTCGCCTCCGGAATTCTGTTCGGTAACATTTTGAAATTCAAATTTTTAAATTATAATTCAGCTTGATATTCTTTCAATAAACCTATATTCCACAGTCATCCTTGCATTGTCTTGACCCTCAATTTTTTTTATTTATTTTTTCTTAAGATTCCCAAGCTTCAGGAGGTCCTAAAAGTCACAAAATCGCGCTTGCAATCGGGACAAGCCTGGGTTGCATCTGTATGCTCATTCTTGGATTTGGGCTTCTTCTCTGGTGGAGACAGAAACACAACCAACAGATATTATTTGATGTCAATGGTTGGTAAAAATAGGAAAGCTCTCCAACAAATTAAGAATTTGATTCTTCTCTAATTAATACTGCATCCCTTTAAAATTTAGATCAACATCATAAGGAAGTTTGCCTTGGAAACTTGAAGAGATTCCAGTTCAAGGAACTTCAGATTGCAACAAACAACTTCAGCAGCAAGAACATACTAGGCAAGGGAGGTTTTGGGAATGTCTACAAAGGGTATCTCCGAGATGGGACTGTTGTGGCTGTAAAGAGGCTCAAGGATGGACATGCAATTGGAGGGGAAGTTCAGTTTCAGACGGAAGTCGAGATGATCAGCCTTGCCGTGCATCGGAACCTCCTCAGTCTCTATGGGTTTTGTATGACTTCAACAGAGAGGCTTTTGGTTTACCCATATATGTCCAACCGGAGCGTTGCTTCCCGTCTCAAAGGTAAATCAGGTACATCTGTTCTTGAATGTCCAAATTTCAATTCCGGGTACCTGAACAAAACCTTGGATTTGATTTTCTATCACAGGGAAGCCGCCATTGGATTGGAGTACTAGGAAGAGAATTGCATTGGGAACTGCTAGGGGTCTATTATATCTTCATGAGCAGTGTGATCCCAAGATAATTCACAGGGATGTGAAGGCTGCAAATATATTGCTTGATGACTACTGTGAGGCTGTGGTAGGGGACTTTGGGTTGGCAAAGCTTTTGGATCACCAGGATTCGCACGTGACAACGGCTGTTAGGGGCACTGTGGGACACATAGCCCCGGAGTATCTCTCCACGGGCCAGTCATCGGAGAAGACCGATGTGTTTGGGTTTGGGATCCTCCTACTTGAACTAATCACAGGTCAGAGAGCTCTAGAGTTCGGCAAGGCGGCAAACCAGAAAGGAGCTATGCTTGACTGGGTGAGCATTAATCAAATAATCATGTACAACTGATGCCTACAACCTCAAAAATATGCATGCAATCATATGTCTATACATACAACCACATATAGGCAGACAAATAGCAGTATAATATCCATCCATGCTTAACATTTGTGTGTGTATGTGTGTGTGTGTGTGTGTGTGATATAACATCAGTGAAATTTTCTAGAATGAATCAAATTTTTACTAACTCAATTCATTCATGTGATGTTGGTTTGAGATTGCAGGTGAAGAAAATTCACCAGGAAAAGAATCTTGATATACTGGTTGACAAGGACCTGAAAAACAACTACGATCGAATTGAACTCGAAGAAATGGTTCAAGTGGCTCTCCTCTGCACCCAATACCTTCCAGCACACAGACCCAAGATGTCCGAAGTGGTCCGGATGCTTGAAGGTGATGGGCTTGCAGAGAAATGGGAAGCTTCTCAGAGAGCTGAAGTAATGAAGAGCAAAGCTAATGAATTCTCCTCATTTGAGCGATACTCCGATCTCACTGATGACTCTTCCTTACTTGTCCAAGCAATGGAGCTCTCTGGCCCGAGGTAAAAGTTTAAGAAAGGAGATCTATTACTCAAAACTATTCACAAGAATCCAGCATCCATCGAAAGAGTTTGTAAAGAATACCAGTGTACCAGAGCTCCAAAATGTCGCCATCTCATCTTCTGACTGTACATAATCTGATTATATATCGAGCATTCCATGTCTTTTGTTTTTTTTTTTTTTTTTTTGTTGAGTGAAGAATCATAGTAAGGATGTCAAATTAGAGTTTTGAACTTGCAAGAATAATGTTCCTGACATGGATTTTGGTAGTTTTGTTAAATTTTCAAGCATAAAGAAAGATACAAAAGATATATTTTAGGCATAGGCATGATGTCGATGGAATGTCGTACTTTGTACCTATTTATGACTTTAATTTCCTCTTCACTTTTTTTTTCCCTTCGGTCAGCCCATTTCAAGAACTCTTATTAGCATTATGTACAAGTATCTATATCAAATGTATACAACATCCTGCAAGTGAGGTATTCAGAGGTAGGTTTTTAATAAAACATTCAAGTACTGTACAGTCCCTTGTGCTATTTGCATCTGTGGCCTAGTTCTCTTTGTTAGAATTAAGATCGAAACTCTGGCTCTGTGGATAACAAAGAATGCTTCAGAATATTGAAAACTGGTGTTCCAGTATAAGATGTTGGGAAAAAAAAATTCTGATCTGATTCTTTATTGCCTTATTTGCCATTGAATTATGAAAATATTGACTAAATACATCTTGTGGATTGAGTTTTGAGTCTAATCAAGAGTATTATTAATCACAATACATTTCAGAATAGCAGGACACAAATAATGCATTTGGCATTGGCATGAAGACTCTTCCAAGTAGAAAGGGGGAAAGAAAGGAGGGAAAGGGATTTGACTTAGAGGGATGATAGGCAATGGATCAGTCTTGATTGTATATGATCTCTGCTAGTGCAGAAGCTCGTCTGAACCTCACCAACTCTATCAACATATTCCATCTTCCCTCCGTAACATATAAACAAGGTATGATGGTCATTGTCTCGAGCACCGGTGAATTGCCAAGTAGAAACTTGATGAATTCCAGTTCATGTGGCACGCCAGACATGTCTTTCAATTTTACAGTTTGGAGTCGCCTGAAGGAGTGTTCTGAGGTGTGTTGCGTCTTCCAATAGTCCAAATCGGGTGCTTCCATTGCATCTTCTATGTCTGAGGAGCCCTGTAAAAGAAAATGAGATTCACAACAATCTTTAAGCAAAACACAATTCTAATATCACATATGCATATACCAATATATGATTAAGATAACGCACCGAGATTGTGAGATGTTCTAAATTAGGGGAATTCATAAGCAAGCGAAGAACAACCAAGACCTCCTTCATGTCTTCGAAACTAACTTGAAATAGCTCAAGATTCTTTAGGTGGATATATGTAATAGGAAGTCTTCCAGGCACATTTCCTATGCTCAAAAACTTCAGACGGAGAAGATATAAGAGTTTAGTTTGTATACATACCAATTAGAAGCAACAAAATTATGGTACCGACACAGGTTAGCTCAACCGGCAGGCTCTCCAGCTGAGGAACTAGAGGTCCCAGGTTAGAGTCCCCGGGCTTACCTGATATATGGTCCTTGCGTCTGGGGTTTACCCTGTCCCCACCAAGTGGGGTCGGGGGTTCCACGTCACCAAAAATAAATAAAATAATAAAATTATGGTACCTTTGCAAAATAACTATGCCCAACAAGGCTCTCAAGACAGGGTAAATGACCAAGAACCTTGATGAAATTGCAGCTTTTACTTAGCTCAAAGTGTTCGGCAATTTCGTCGGTCATGTACATAGCGACGGACAAAGTAGCCAGAAGCGGAGTGTTTTCAAGACATATATCTCTGAATTCACCTTCAAGACACAGGTATTTGAGATTCGGCGCGCATATTTTGATGGATAAACAATCAAAGTATGACAATGTTAATCTCTCGAGAAGTGGGCTGCCGGATATAAGATCTTCAATCATGTTAGGGGCAAAGCAAACTTGTTGAAGATTGAGGCTTTTCAAACAAGGAAAGCCTTTGAATGCAGGAGGTGGTTCTAATTCGCAACGAAAAAGCTCCAAATTACACAATTTTTGACAAGAAAAAAGACA
>JAUPMG010000017.1:5705560-5717757 GCA_031762675.1 Pachysandra terminalis
AACAATTATTGGAACTTCCGCTTATGTTTTACCATGTTCATCCACCTCCATAGTGATATGGGGTGAAGGTCGCATCTAGATCCGAAAAATTTTAAATTTTCGAGTCAAGTCGTGACAGATAGTCAGTCATATACTGTATTTCTCAATACACGATATAAACTTCGGGTCATTCGAACACTGAGGTTTTCTTGCTCTGAGATATGCATTCAAACTGACTTACAATTATTTCAACATCATCCCCTTTGTCTCTTCTCTTTGTCTTATTTACAAGTCACGTTTGTGAAGAAACGCTCTTGATAGAACGGCTGTGCGACAGTTTAGGCTATCCTGAGACAGATTCCCTGAACTTATTTCTCTTGAGGGTTGTTGTATTGACTCTTTTATATTATTCAATAAAGCTCTTTTAATATATTGAGTCTTTTACAAATCCCGCATCAACAACATCTAATGTGTAAGTGCTTACTCATAAGTCGTACTTTTTTAAGGTTAAATAATATCGATGGAGCCAATTGGAAGGAATTTAATGGGCCCGTTTATGATGGCAGAAAAGGCCGTTTTGAAGGTTAAATCTTACCTTTATTTATTTTTGAAAATTTTATTTTATGTCTAGCTTATTTTTGAATGCCATTACTAGTTATTTTGTGTTAGTATAATTAAAAAAATTTCCTAGTTTTTTTATGGAAAAGATTGGATGATTTCGTTAAGACTCAAGATGAACTGATGTTGCATTCTACCGTAGCTTCATCAGATTGCAAACATAGATAAATCTAATCTGGTGGTGAGAAGAAGCAGCAAGCATCCAGATTATTTTCAAACGCCTTCCTCGCAAGAGGAGATGCACCACACCATTTGCCTTTCTAGGTGAGAATACAAATAAAACTGAATTATGTAGGCTGCTAAGAGTTGGATGTTTTTGATAAGAACTTCAATCTGTGGACATGCAGGCATTTTTTGATTTTGCAGAGACTCAATAATCTCCTTGGCATCTCCTTCAACTACGATAGATCAAAAGTTATGGGTACGAGCAAAGTGCATTGCTCCCTTAGCCGCCCTCGCTTCACACACAAGAGTTGATTCAACATTTAGAGCTTATTGACAAAAAGCTGCTACAAGGACATGATTTCTCTGAAGAAACAAACGATAGATTCGCATAGTACATTCCAATGGATTAGGAGCTTTGTGATTGAAAAGTAATTCATTACTCTCACTCCAAATTTCCCAACATGTGATAGCAAATATGTTCATAGCCTCTCTATCAACACCACTCTTCTTGAAGACATTGACGAAATTATATAGCCAATGTTCGAAGCTTGTTGCTACTCTCCTCTCTATATGAAGCCCCAATGGAAAAAAGAAATCAGATTTTCTTGTTGTGCGCACAATCTCTAATCATATGTAATACAGTCCACATTGTATGCATAAATCACCATTCAGACTTGCTACAACTGCAATGGCATTTGTACAACACCACCAAATAAGCATGTTGATTTTTTGAATGCTACTCAAGTTCCAAATCGATTTCCAAAACTTTGATTCCCTGCTACAAGCTGAACCACCAACCGATTCAGCATTCGATCCTCTTGGATATAGGAAAGCTGTTCTGTATGCGGATTTAACTGTGAATTGTCCATTTGAGGTAAAATGCCAAACAAGAATAACTGATCAAGGATCTTTTTAATTCGGTGGACATCTAACAATGAGAACACTCGATTCAATCTATCTGATCTCCATATCTTGAATATTGGACTGGCAATTATAAGGCTTTGAGGTTATTGGCTTGAAGGTGTAAGGTTGAGGAATCCAAGAATCTCTCTCCATTTCCCACCCTCCATCTGCATCCATTTTTGACTACTTCCCTTCCAAGCTCAAGACAATTTACTGCCTCATTTAGCCTTCCAAAAAGATGTATTATGGAAATATCTTCCTTTTAGAATCTTGGAACAAAGGGTATTAGTGCCATTCAATGAGTGAAAATCATTGAATAATGCCAACATTGCCTTGCTTAATGCCAGAAGTTCCTTAAAACCGAGACCACTTTCATCTTTATTTTTGGCCAATGGATTCTTCCATCTTCTTTTTACCCCCACCAGAAGTTGCTTACCATCGAGCTTATCTTTTACATACTGAGATTTGTCATTTGAAGTAGGACAAGGAATACATTGGAACAGCTAAAGCCACAACTTTAATTAAAACCTCTTTTCAAGCGTGTGATAGGAAGCTTTCTTTCCATCCTTTGAATTTCTTCCATATTCCTTCTTTGATGTTTGAAAAAAGCTCCTTCTTGCTTCCACCTGGAGTCCCAGATATTTGACACCATTACCTTCATATGACTAACAATCTAATTGGTGAGATTGTTACAAGTATTTCTACTAAAGCTGATGGCTGATTTCTCAAAATTACTTTTTTGGACCCGAGGCACTTGCATATAATTGGAAGATGTCTAAACAATGTCTACCAATCTGAATTCCTTGAATATTGTTTGATACTTCAGATACTTGAAGTAATCTTAACAAACCCTATGCACACATAAGGAGAGAGAGAGAGGATCCCCTTGCCGAATTCCTCTCCCAAGGAAAACTTCACCCAGTTGGTCATCATACAAAAGAGTAAGAGACAGAAGAAACACATTCCATAATTAGGTTTACGCAGTTTGATCAACATGCCTCCAAAAAAAGACCACTCAATCCTCTCATTTGCTTTACTCATATCAAGTTTTAATGGTATAAAGTTTTCATATCTTTATTTTTTTTTTTTCCAATTAAGAACTTCATGTGCAACTAAAACATTATCTGATATATGTCGTCCCACAACAAATGCACTTTGATTAGGGCTGATAACAAACTGCAGTACCCCTAAAGTCTACTAGCAAGTGTCTTTGAGATGTTATTCTGATTTGAAATTTTGAACTTGAGATTAAGTATTAGGGCCAGTCTTGGATACATTTCCCTAAAAAGAAAAGATAAGTAAGAAAAGCAAGTAAAGAAAAAGACTATCAAAAAAAAAAAAAAACACCTTATTTGAAATTAAGAAGAATCTCTAAACACAAAACATATACAAATTTGCTTAGACCAACCCTCCCTTCTTTTCAAACCTCAAGAGAACTTTGAAAGCCATGACTTGCCTCTCAGAATCTCCGACTGATCATCGATCAAACTGTATTTCCCGAACAAAAAGGAAGATTTTGCAAAAGAACATGTAATGTGGCAGGAGAGAAGAGAAAAAAGAAATATCAAAAGTTATGTTCAGTAATATATTAAGCACAGGAATTAATGCCTGGATAAAAAGCCTTGGAACAAGAAGATTCCCAAACCACCTATCGCCATTGTTAGGATAAGAGGAACACAGATATATTCAACATCAACCACTCTGTTGTTGTTCCTGCCCATTCCCCCTTGACGAGATCTCTCCCCCCAGTTCTCATGGATAAGATTGCTCAGGTTATCCAATTGATGCATAATTTGACGTTGTCCCCGAGCAACAACCAAGATCTGTATACAAGGAAAACACCATTGAATCAGAAAGAAAATATATGAGGAACCAAAGAGTCATCAAAGTCAAGATGAAACTCCATTTCGATTTCGCTAAAATAGCCCCCAGCGAAACAAAATGTAGGGGAAATTCGTTGAATTCCCCCATTTTGTCGAAATTTCAGCGAAGTATAGCAAAATTTTGGCGAAATATTCTGCCAGGCCAGTGAAATATCGCTAGAAAAAGTATGGCGAAATGTCTGGGGATATCGAAATTTAAAACCCTGGTTTGACTGTAAGCTTTATTTCTCCTAAGAATTTCAAAAGATACAAAAATGATATGAAAAATAAAGGGGAAAAAAATGAAAATGTTTCATGGTACCTCTTCCATCAATGGGGACTCCTTGGCCAACTGGGAAGAAGACAAGGAATTGGGCAAAAGGGTTCCAGACAAGGAACCATTGCCCAAAGCAGGCATTAAGAGAGAAGTGGGTGCGGAGCCATTGCAGGCCTCAGCTTGCAGAGACAAGTTTTGTTGACTAGCAGAAACTTTCCTTGCAGTGAATTTGGAATTTAGCTCTTCAATCCGAGATGTAAACTCATCCATCCTCTCATTTAGCATGGAAATTTGTTCTGAGAGTTGAGTTATTACTCCCTGTTAACAACTCAAAGACAAGTTTATCTGTAAGAACTCATGGGTGTTGGAGCAATAGACCATATGGTGGCCATCAAAATAACTTAATTCCTTGAAGACATTAACGAACTACCTGGTTAGGTAAGGTCGCAGGTGATTCTGGAGTTCTTCCAACAAACCTTCTATTATCGACGGCAAGTCTAGTTAGCTTGGACAGATTCTTATCTCTTAGTGTAGAATACGAGTTTGACATTCCGCTACTAGAAATACAAACAGACAACAATATTTGTTTGATAAAACAGTCAGTTCCTTCAAAGCCAAAAAATTGGAGAATGTGTACCTAAAAGTTTTCAATAATCACCAGTCCTTTCATTAAATTAAAAACTAAAAAGAAAAGAGGGGGTGCAGGCTGGTAGTTTCTATATAAATAAATCATTTAGATAATATAATTCATAATTTTAGCACAAACCTGTAACATGAAAGGAAAAATACAAAAATTAAATTAAATTAAAAAATTTATAGTTGGGACTGATGGATGTGAGCAAAATTTTATAATGAAAAAACACCCTTAACTGGGTATAATATTTCACAAAAGCCCCTGTTAGGCGTAGGTGTCAACCGCAGGTTTCAGTTAAAAGTATCCATGTGAATGATATATGATATGAACTTGGTCCTGAAGCAATTTTGGCAATATTTATATCCTACTTTAGGGAAAAACTATGATGGAAGGAGAAAAAAAATAGTACCTCTTTAGATGCTTATTTCTTCTATCTGCAGAGGCTCGAGAAAGTGCTTCTTTAGGACTTGAAACAAGATCATCATCGATGCTGAGCTTTGTCTTCAGATCATCTGGCAACGCCTGCAGAATGGTGAGATAAGGACTATGCAGATGGCAACGTCATAGTCAGTTTGAAAGAAGTATGGGGCAATGTCATACCATAACTTCATTTACAAGTTTTTCCAGCTGAATCTGTTCTATGTAAGTACGGGGAATATAGGAACCTTCCAACTCCAATTGGTCTGCAACAAATTTTACAAATAAACGGTCTTTTCCTTGAACCTTTTTACCAAAACAGCAAGAATTCTAAGTTAGTGCTTAGATTAACATAATCTTCATAACAAGCTAACAGAAACACTTTCAGAAGACAAATGGTGAATACTTCAAACCATCAACTTTTTTTCTATGAGAAATAGACCTACAGTGAAATCTAAGGTCTATATTCTTGAGGAATACATATGCGATTCCTGTTGGATGAGCCATAAAGATAGTTTACATGTACTTTATAACATCCCTTAAAATTTAGTCAACTTGCCTCAGAAATTTCCCTTTTTGAGTAGTTTACTCATAGTTTCCCCCCAAAATTTAGTAAAAGTTTCTCGAAAATTTTCCTTCTTAAGGGGAACTGTAATATCCCTTACATCAATATTTTCCTCATCTTGAAATTTTTAGTATAGTTTTCTACTGGAAATATTGCAAACATCGAAATTTCCCTATTTTGAAGGTGCAAGATTTTTCCTCAAGACTGAAATTTAGAACCTTGAGTTTACTTACAGTAGACCTGTACTCACAAAACTATGAGCTGTTTGAAAATAGGCTAGTAACTGCCAAATTTTCATTTTTATTTCACCATTTTGAAGGAAGAAAAGCTTGGCCCAGGAAATTGGCAGTATAAGTAAAATGCAGAAAAAAGCAAACCCTGAAAATGTGGGCCTTGGACGATTACAAATCAGTAAAAATAGTTTCAGACCTTGGGACCTCAAAACTTGGGAAAAAGAAAATGCTTCTTGGGTCGAGAGCCTAACTAAAGTAATCGGGCTCAGAAAGATCAACAAAGATACCCTTGAGGAAATAAAACACAGGCAAGTTCATCCAAGTCAGAAGGCATTGAATCCCTTTAGATAGGTTTCAAGTTAGTCAAGATAATGACCAAAATAGAATATCAATGACACAGGAATCCTTTAGAGGAGCGGCTTTTAAATATGAAGAAACTTGGACAGGATTCAGCCAATAAAAGGTCTTTTCAAAACTTGATGCTGGAGCCGCAACTTAGATCACTCCTGATCACTAAGAGATAAAACGAAGCTAATGCGAGGACATGTTTATACAAGCTAGAGCTAGGCACTAGCCAGAACATTCACATCCGAGCTGTTTGGCTGGATGGCGAACTTACTCCAAAAAGTTCTTATTTATATTTTTCCACCGAAAGACTTCTCACGTATTAGTTTAATTTCTTTTCTATGATCAAAAGAGGAGGATCACAATATGTTCTCTCTTTCAGTTCCTAATTAAATTACCTATTAGTACTCAAGAGATTTTAGGAAACTTTATGGGTTTCTTTTTAAATATCTAAAATAAAAATTAAAACAAAATAAGAATTTTGAATATATAAACACAAGAAGAGTATTTAGTAAATAAATGATATTTAAAAGAAATAAATATTTTTTTGAAATAAAGATATCTATAGAATGACCATGAATCCCTCCAACTAATATCATATGATCTAAAAACTAAAAAAGGGTTTTTGAGATTGCCATTCTTTTAGGAGGATAAAAAATGAAAAACTAAAAAATTGCTTAGACTTCTATATGAAGTATGATATCGAGAAGACGCGCACACGCGCACGCGCACGCGCACGCACACGCACACACACACACAGAGATAGATCCAAAGATTTTAAGAGTAATAAGACAATCGATTAACATAAGTTGAAATATAGGGTCAACATTTTCCATTTTGTATTCACAAATGTAAGATGTATGAAATAAAAGAAATGCTAGACAATTGATGACGCATATCAAAATTTCAGTAAAACAAATTGGAAAATGTGCATTACAGCTAACTTCCTTTGGGGACGACATACATGACACATACCTGGCAACATTTTTCAATTTGTTGATTACTCTAATGTAAGACACCTCTCCTTATAGATGGTAAGAATTCCATATCAACCTTTACATGATAAGTGTCAAACACGGTTAAACACAGATGAATGTGTTTTTCTCTTTGCTTTCAAATGTGAAGATTGAATGTGTATTACGACTTATATTGTTTAATGCACAATATAATTGATTTTTTTCTTTTCATATTGTTTTACAATTCACAAGATGCATTACACATATATCCATTGTGGCTTTAGTAATTTGTGATCAATTTTACCGTACGTTACTCTTTAGGGTTTTAATAAAGTATGTACATAAATGTATGCAAGCACATCCATTTATATATATAATATGTGTGTGTGTGCTTGCACGTATTTGTAGATGGTCAAGTCCTTAGGAGGTCATGTTTAACAACTTCTATTTGTGTCGAAATGCAATGGAAATAACAATCTGAATTTCAGGATTTAAAACAGCACCTAGAAAGGGACGGACTTATCATCCCCTGAAGCCAAGATTGGAGATCTAAAACAAAAATACTGGTCGATGAATTTCTAACATTCTGCAAAATCTTACTTTAACATCTCCAAACGAGAAACTATTATTTCAAACCAGTTGATTATGAAATACAGGACCTGGTATGTTCACTCTTTTGTGCCATGTCTAATTAGCCTCCAAGTTGGATTTATTCCAAACATTTTTAGTGGCAGGAAGTTTTCACCAAGAGTTAGGCAGCGGCTCTGGATTCATGACCCTCCCCGTAACTGGTCTTCCTTGTAATACCAATTACTACTAGTACTCCATTACCAGGTTTCCGTCAACTATGAAACGTAGGTTGATTTCACGTTCTTCTCATAAAAAAAATACATATTTTAGTTCTTTAAAGTTTAAATCCTGCGTCCTGAAATAAGGTAAAGCCTCAACAAAATGTGAAATTGATTCTAGCTGATACACTGAGATTCTACTTGCAAGTCTGCAATGTGTCAAAGAGCAAGATAGCACCATCCGATAGCACTATCAGTTTACTTTGAATATATATGACTGATGGCAAAACATGCAAAACCAATTAGAATGTGCTAGGACCAGTCAACTAGTGAACTAAAAATCCTGCTGACACAAAAGGAATCCAAATATTTTAGCCCTTGAGACTGAGACAGGTCTCATGTCTAGTCCCCTTGACAAGCGCCTGATGCCCAAGATTATCCGTTCAGTTTCCCATTTTCGGCAACAGTTTAAACCAAGAACGACCTGTACCACTAGTTCAAGAACAGTATGGTTACATGGTTTAAAATATCACGTCGATACGATCGATACGTATCGTGTATCGACCGATACGGCACGATACGCAACATTATGATACGATACGTATCTTTTTACAGTGTATCGATCGATACATTATCAATATGGTCGATACATTGTCGATACAGTCTCGATATGCTCGATATTATCTTGATACGCTGAGTACCAATAAAAAAAAATAAGAAATGAAAAGTAAAGAAGGATCAAAAAAAGAAAGAAAAGAAAAAACAAATAGAAACCCTTAAATTACTAACCTAATTTCAAAAAAGAACAAAGAAAAATAAAATGGAAGAGAGAGAGAGAGAGTATCTGTTTGGCTAGGCTAATATTCTCTTACTTATCCTTCTCATTATCGTTCTTCTTCTCCTTTCATTTGCTATTTTCCTTCTTTGAAGATTGTCGAATAAGATGGCTTTTTTATTTGAAATATGCATCTACATGTAATAAAAGTTGATCTTTTTTGTTCTAAGATATTCCTAATAGACTTTGAATTCATTTGTTGATGTTTGAAAGTATTTTTCTGCCTTAAATTATGATTACATCTTGTTACTTATAGGTAATTGATCCCACTAGATATGTATGATGTTCTTTATGCTTTATTAGTGTATGTGATATATCATGACTTTACACTTGTTGAAGTTTTTTTAAGTTTTCATGTGCGTGCGTACGTAGCGGTTTGTTTTCACGTTAATATATATTATATGTGTTGGTGTATAATATAAAAAACATGTTAATTTATCATATTTTTACTTTATCTTTGCATAAAGTGGGTCTTGTTTTATGTATCCTTCATTTTCCTTGCGCATCCACTGTATCTATGACTTTTACAACGTATCCACCCATATCCGATATGATACTTGATACGTATCCATTTTCGAGCTAACTGATACGCTACCTCAATACGATATTTTGAACCATAATGGTTGAGAAGACTTCATTTTACAGATTTGGAACCCTTGAAATGGAAGATTAATTTTCGATAATGGGAGATGAAATTCTTAGACAAAGAATTCACAAAAACAAATGTGGTTTCTCCCACGATAGGTGTGTATGGACAAAATAATAGACCAACATTGTAGCCTACTACTACTCATATTATCATATGTCAACATGGCTAACTTAGCTCTCGACATAATGTTCTTTCTTATACATTTTGTGAAAATAATGTAGAAACACATTTGATTCAAAACTGTAAACCAATTACTAGGGCGGCATTCAGGCCAATGTGAGCCAGAAAGTCCCCGAACTTCAATTGTTTAGGGTTGGGCTTTAGGTTGTGCCTATTTTAAATTTAACAGAAGTCAGGCTACCAAGTGTACATGAGGCATACAATAAGGAAAATTTCCAAGTACAAAATCCATTCAACTATATGAATAGTATATAAAGATATCATGCCATACCTGAACATAGTGTCGATTCAGTTGTTCTAACCAATCAATTTTTACACACACTCTGTCATCGGAAAAAACATGGCTGCTTCTTTTGAGGATTGCTGCTATTGTGTATCCCAATGCCATCAGCCCACCAAGAAGGCGTACACTAACTTCAAAAGTTATTCTTGGTGATATGATGAATGGACTATCTGTTACCCATTCCTGAAATCAAAAGGTACAAAAATTATTGTGACTTTCCATTTTTGCAATCAAAACACATTCTGTAGCACAGCTCAAGCCACGAAAACTGAGATATCAAACATCAAAGAAGCTAATTAGTATACTAACTCTGGCATTGCAGAGACTATACAACATTTTAAAAAAAAAAAAAGAACACTAAAATTTCTCCAGGCCTGCTAGATCACAATGGAAAATAAAAACCTCATCAAAAATTGCTACAGAGTTCACCATAGTTATGTCCCTACACATGAAGGTATTTCATCCAAACTCTGCTCAAATTAGTTATAAACTGAAGAATCAGTAGTGCTTAAGGCTTTGAGAAAAATTAGAAAATGAAGGATGAAATGAGAACCTGCTGTTCTGTAGCATTCATCCCTTGTTCTTATATATTTTATTAATAATGACCGTAATTAATATAAATACCCTCATACTTATATAAAAATATAAAAATCCTAAATTATGGAGTGGAATACAAAAATTAATTAGGTGGAGTTTGAACATACATACTGATAAAGCCACAATGCAAAATAATAGAATGAAATCAACCTTTGGGGTTTTGAGTTCTTTTGAAAACTTTTGGGTTTCTTGGATCAGCATCTTGCAGGAGGTTTTTCCCTGGTTTTCTTTTTGAGAACACTAGGCTTTGATGTTGATCGTAATAAATATACCTAACATCTTCTATCCGCAAAGCAAGGCGCAGGTTTTCCCACTGCATCAGTGGATATGGAGGCAAGTTCTTTCCTTAAGAGGAAGATCAAGTTCTTAATAATCTTCTATGAATTTGCAATGGCTACCGAGTATCATCAATCACTACAGGGAGAGTTGCAGAAAATTCGGAGTGGGATTTATTTGGAGAACGAAATCGTGAATTGAGAGTGTCCATTAATTTATGATGAATATTCTGATGAGGGAAATTTACTTGTTGGTGGAAGTTTTATTCATGTTATGAGGGTTTCTACTAGTGAAAATATAATTGATGAATAACTTGAAGTATTGGTTTTTGTAGAAGATTCTGATTTAGTGAGTGAAGTGTGTAAGACTGCATTAGCTAAATTAATGGAGTTTAAAAGTATGTATGAACTAGATCTACCAATGCTTTCTTCCATTGTTGTTAAAGGCAGTCGCCTAGGCTACTGGGCCTTTTTTTGAGGACCTAGGCAATGCTTGCCTAGGACAGCATTACCTAGCTGACCGCTTGGAATTCTAGGCGATCGCCTAAGAAACACAGTGACCGCCTAGGTGTGATTTTGGGCAAGGCAATTGCCTAGCCTAATTAATTATATATTTTTAAATTTTTTATCTTAGTTATTAAACTTATAGCTTATGGTAAAAAATAATACATATTAAGTTATTAGTAAGACATTATTACTTAATTACATAAATATAACTTATTTCTAACTAATAACAATTAATGTAATCATTTTTTGTACATATAAAACACATTAAAGATTCATTCGATTATAAGAGGAAGGAGTAAGTACCCAGCCAACCAGGTAAGGCTCTCTCTCTCTCTCTCTCTCTCTCTCTCTCTCTCTCTCTCTCTCTCTTTATGGTCTAAATGTTAATCACTACTGCCTGAAATTCTTGGAATTTTTTGTATTTTTTTTATGTTTATAAGAAGCCTCCTCCCGCCTTCTCATTTTCTATCCATAGTCGGCCATAACAGTTGAATCTTTACATTATGGGTGAAACAGTCAGCTAGGTAAGATAATGAAACCACGTCCGAGTCAACGTGGTTTCAAAATTTTTTGGGATCGGCCAGGGATCGCGACTAGTCCCTGGCCGATCCTTTACATTATGGGTGAAGCAACTATAAGAATTGAGAAAGAGATTCCTAAAAGCAATCAATTTCATATCTTTGATCAATTCTTGTAGAGTGTTATGTGATCGACGAGTTCCACTTAAACTAAAAGGAAAATTTTATAGGACAACCATTAACCTTGCCATGATGTATGGATCAGAATGTTGGGCAACAAAGAAGTAACATATGCATAGGATGAGCGTTGCTGAAATGAGGATGTTAAGACGGATGTATGAGAAGACTAGAAAAGACAAGGTAAGGAATAAACAGACTAAGAAAGATAAAGTAAGGAATGAACATATCATAATTAGGCCAGTAAACGGATCGGATTCGAAGCGGATTCTGCTGAATCAGAATCCGATCCGTTAAGATATCTACTAGATCCGAATTCGAATTCGAATTCGAATCCGATGGATCTTCGTATACTCTATTCGAATTCGATTATGATCTGAAATCCGAATCCGAAATCCGATTCGATCCGAATATCCCAAAATCCAAGTCTAGAA